>BOPP01000087.1:1876933-1945681 GCA_017312745.1 Gryllus bimaculatus | reverse complement strand
GTAGTGCGAATAATGCTGGCTATGGGGGAGGGGGTAACTAATATGGAAGAGGTGGCAAAGGGGCAGGGTGTAGAGGCTGTGTAGGGTATTAAGGCAAGAGGGTGGAGGTGACGGAGTCAAAGGCGGCTGCTGATTCGTGCATGTGACCGACGTAGAGGTGGTTTGCTTATGCAAAAAAGTGACTAAGCTGTAGTGGAGCTGAGATTAAGTAATGGCGAAGCTTTGAAGGAATTGCAATGTATCTACAGTGCTACATTGATGCAATTGCAAGTGCATTGTGTGGTATATCCATTCAGTAGCTATTGTGAACTTTTAGCAAAGAGGGATTGTAGGGGCTGTGATGCCAGCAACCGTGGTGGTGGTCGGATGTGGTGGTTGAAAACGAGGAAGCGCTACTAGTGTCCATTAGGATAACGCTACGGGATGGATAAGATGTAACGGGTCTCTAGCGAAAGTTGAAATATTAATAGTGGTATGACAAAGCTGAGACAGTTATGGAATCTGTACATTTGTAGCATAGCCAGTGGAGATATGACGCATACAACATATGACAAAGAGGCTGGCAAATCTGTATCGTAATTGTGATAGTTATAGAAAACAGAGCGCAGAAGCACCTGCGGCCGAAGGTGGTGATGTATCAGAAATAGGGGATATCACGGTGGCCCAAGAGTGCAAGTTTGTTAAAGAAAGAATTGGAAGAGACGGATAACGTGGAAGTCCAGTTTGTGATGATAGAAACGGTAGTAAAGACTGTAGGTGATATTTGGATGTTAGTAGTTGACGCAAAGATGAGAACACATGATGGGAGTGGTGATGAAATATATTGAATACAACGGTGGGGATGATAGAAGCGGAAAAATGAGCGAAGCTTGCGGCGAAGGCACAGAGAAAATAAAACACTGTTGATAGCGAGTGTGCGCAATCTAAAACCGCAAGACTTTAACGCCTGCTGAAAGCATTTTCAAGTCCGTGAAAATGTCACTGAAGGTGATTCTGAGTTACGAGTTTGCGGAGCTTTCAGTTATACAGTTTGCAATAAAACGGATCTTGCTTTCAGGATTTCGAATGGCGCTAGAGTACTGATAGGTAAGGAGGAGAAAATCTTTGTAAATTACGAAAGAATCAAAAATGAGCAGTGAGGTGAAAGACAAGTATAAGGAAATATTAAATTAACTCAAATTAATCACAATGTAGCAAAAAAAGAATGAAGATGAGAAAGAGACGAAATATATCAAAAAAAGCTGATCAAAGAAGATTGGTCAAGGAGATTGCTTCGTTGAATTGTTTCAGAAGAAATTCGGATGAAAAAATTTCAGAAGATTGAATTCAGAATAAAATTTTGACTTCTTATGGAATACGTTCACTTACAACATACAATAGTAATGAATGTTACAGAAAAAAATACAACCGATGCTAAAAAAATCGTGTCCTCATGTCAATAAAGATCATTGGTATCAAAGAAAATTTTTAAAAAAAGGTATTCAGAGATGTGAAAAATATAGCGCCAATAGTTTCTTAAGGGCCATGGCAGTAGTGAACCACGCATCTAGGAGCACGTGACGCAAGTGGAAACGCTCATGCGACAGCTGCAACGCTCCCAGCGCTGACAAGGCTTCACACTTCGCCTGCCTGAGGCGCCGCCGCCGAAGGCCACTAGCTCCACCCTCGCCCTCACCCTCTCACCCTCACCCTCTCACCCTCGCCCTCACCCTCTCACCCTCACCCTCTCACCCTCGCCCTCACCCTCTCACCCTCGCCCTCTCACCCTCGCTCCAGACGTCACCAACCTCTCTACCGCCCCAACCAACACACGCCGCCGTAGCCGACACCTGCTCCGCCACCGAACCTCCCACCGCGTCACCACTGCTGCCCCCCCCCGCCCTCGCCACCACCATCGCAATCACAAACGCCAACAGCTTAAGTACTACTACCACAGTCACGGCTACCATCACCGAACACACTTGTCCGACGGTGGAAGAATGTTCGACCCTAGCTAGACAGCTAGCTTGAATTCAGACGTCGTCTGGGACAGAATGTTAGCGTTCGACTGTTCTGATCAGAAGTTTTCCATGTTTTCTCCGATCAATACCAGGTGAATGCCAGAGCAGTACCCTAACACACGGACCACGGTCCGCGCGATGTCTTCCCTTCCTCGTCCGATCCTCATCCCTTACGTACACATACATTTACATTTACATGCACTGCACTACCATGGTTGTCGGGAGGCCAGTCGGAAGTTTAGAGCATGTCCCGGATGTCCACTGGTGGGAGAAACGTGCTTAGTGATATCTCCACCAGTCGACGCAGGAACTCTCCATTCATTGAGAAAGAACATTGCCGCCTCTCGTGATAAAACACCTAATACACTTATTGGCCGGGTATTCATAGCAGTTGACGCGTCCGGAAACAAATCAATCAACCGAAAACCGTTGCTCCACCACCCCCGCTACCGCCATCATCGACACAATAGTCGCCACGGCAACCAACCAAGACGGCGTCTGAGCCTCTGTCTCCGCCACGACCACCACTGCTGGCGCACGCCTTCTGCTCTTCCCGACTACGCCAACGTCAACCTCTCCACACTCATTGCCACCACCGCCTTCACCAGCGCCATCACCAGCGCCATCACCAGCGCCATCACCAGCGCCATAACCAGCGCCATCACCAGCGCCATTCACCACCGCCATCACCACCGCCATCGTCACTCCCTCCGCGCTCACCCACAGAGGCGCGAATGGCCACTTCACCCGGGGCCGCCGTCCCCCTGCCCGCGCACGGGCAGAAACACGTGACGCCGGCGCCGCGCCCGAAGGCGCCTTCGCCAGGCAGCCGCAGCCGCCGCCGCCGCCGCCGCTACTTGTTGGACGAGGGGAAACGTGTGAACGCGCGGGCGGTCGTCAACCGCCACGGAGAGGGGGCGCGGACTGTTCGAATATCGCAATCCGCGCCGCGACGATTCCAAGTGCGTCAAGTATAAATAATTCTGCTCGATAAAGGCGAAACGATGGAATTTCCCCGGTGTGGCGGGGGCGTAAATATCACGGCCCTCTCGTGGAAAATATAAATCTATATAGCTGTGGGCCGTAGCGTAAAATATCTACAAAGAAATCGTATTGGACGGCAATATTAAATGAGCGTATAATCATTAAAAAGAATGATATTACACAGTAAATCTCGTGTTTTATATTTTACACCAAAATAAATACAAAAATGTTAAGTAAAATATTAATCCATTCATTTGTTGTATCTTTATATAATAGATCGACTTATTACTTATTTATACTACGATATAAAAAGACAAGGGTGATGAGTTACAACGCTATAATCTCTTAATGTGCTCAATCAATATCAAAACGTTTGTACTAGCGTCCTTTGAAAGTCAGAAGCAATATAGGCTACGATTAACAACCATGAACTTTATTACTGTATATCTACAAAATGAGCTTCGCAGCAGAGCGAGAATAAATGGAATTTCTCTTCTCGGCGAAAAAAGTATAACATACTCCGGCAATGCGGGTACTTCAGCTAGTTCTACGATTAAAATGAATTGTCCTACTACAAAATGATTTTTAGGAATGGAATCTGATTCACATTTGAAAACCAGTATAGCAGTCCTTACAAAACCGTATTGTAAGACTGTACGTAATCTTTGATCGAACGCAAATGTGCGTGAGTGAGGTCGCATAGAATTCAACTCACATTCCTCATTCACGTAATTACACGACGCGCGAGCTGAATACGCCCAAACATTCCAGACCTTTGCACAGTGTACGAATCCATTAGCCACCGCACCGAAATTTAGAGGGAATCTGGGAACGCATTTCCCCTCAAAGACAGTAAACTTCAAAGCAAATGCACTGGAAGCGATAGCTGCAAACGCTCCTCTCAACTTTTCGGGAGCCCCTGGGCTGAGAAAATATCGTACATAACGGGTCACTTTCTCTGCTCCAAGAGCGGGATTTCGGGAGGGTCACTGAATAATATTACGTCAGACGACGAAGCGGTGGCGATGGGAATGGGGTTGAGGATGGCGGTGGAGGCGCTGGAGCAAGGAACGACAAGAGATACAGCAGGGGAGGCGGGAGACGAGAAACCAACGAAGGGGCGTTGAGAAAGACGTAGATAAGGCGGTAAAAGAAATGGTAAAAGGGTCTGAGAAAGGGTCGTAGGAAAGGGAAAAGGGAGAGGCAAAGGAAGGGAGAATGCAAGAACGCAGAAAGAGGTGAAGGAAGGAATGAAAGGAAAAATTTAGAAACACAGAAAGGGAAGGAGTCATGGACGGAGTAAGAGTTCCAGAAGAGACGCGTGTCCGGAAAGAGATAAATATGAAAGGAATCGATGAAGTGCGTGGTTGGAGGAAGGAATGCAGAAGGAAAAGAGGAAGCGTAAAAGAAAAGAAGAGACAAAAGAAGGTACACGTAAGATTAACGGCAGAGTCAGGATAGGAGAAAGGGGTAGCGTTGAGAGTGGTTGCGCATGGGGCGAGGGTGGCGGCGGAAGTGCGGACGGGGACGACGGCGGCGGAGGCAACGAAGAGTCAACCGACAGAAGCGGCAGGGACGGGGACGGGGGAGTCGGAGGAGGGAAACATTTTCGCGATTCCTTCCGCTCGAGCGCCAGCGCCCCGCCCCTTCGCTCCGCTTCCGGTGATGCGAGTTCGATAAGGAGGCGCGCAAAGCGCCGCGTCGCGGGCAAAACAAAGCGAGTCACGCGAGGCGGCGTTTCAAACACTGGGGACGCGCGCTCGTGGGGGCGCTGGGAACTCAAGTGGCGGATTGCAGACTCCCATCGCAATGCAACGGGGAGTCGACCAAGCAGGAGAGATACGACAGGAAGGAGACAAGAAACGCAATGTAAAGTAGCGAACGTAGATGGAAGATAGTAATGCCTTCCAATGTGGCTCCGTCATGTACCCTACATGTATGACACATTTTGGACGCCATTTCTTTCGTGAAACATGATAAGGATTAGAATGTTAATAGAAATAATTTATAGATGTTGTTCGGGATGACGTACAATCGAAAGGATGACCGTAGTCGAATTGATACAAACTCCTGAAAAGAAGATGAAAAAAATATTCTGAGATTCACATCTGGCGTAGAGGCTACCAGTTATTTTCAAAATCATGACCCATGAATTTCTATTTTCTTGCACTTACATAATAATTCTTCGTTTTGGGTAAATGTTCCTGTTCTATAATTTATGTTAATTGGTTAACATATCCTTACATTTATATAGTCTGTAGCAAGTCAAATTGGGTCAAATGAATGGGATGGAAAAATGAAAGAAAGGTGATGACATGTAGGAGATGGAAAAGAGAGAGAAGGAGAAGAGGGTAGAAGAGGGTACAGGAAGAGAGACACGAAGGGTGACATCCCAATGGAGCGGAAGAAGATTGTCTCGCCGAGAGCGGCGGCCATCCTGCTTATCGCTTACTACGTTTGCGAAATCGCCCATAACGAAGCGCGAGGAGAAGGGCCTCATCGCAGAGAGCGTCTCGTCGCAGTTTTCATACTCCCCGAGCGGAGGCCTCCGTGTAGGCGCTGAGCAGTCAACACTCGCATCTAGTAAGAGACGTTTACTTTGATTTTCTCGTCTCTGAACGACGCCGACTTAAGTAGGTAGAATTACTAGCACAGATATGGAGGTAAAATGGCATGATGAAAAGAACACTTAAGCCGCAGTCTAGTATTGATTACTGTTCAGCAAAAAAGGATTTAACTAGTTCTGTAAGTCACTTCAGCCTAGTGCTACTTAATTTAAACTTCTAACATCAAAATTTGAGTAACACAAATTATCTAATATTTTAATCCCTCAAAATTCATGTCATAAGATACTTGATACAGAATTAACACGTTTTCAAGGTTATGCAGAGCACTTTAACATAATTAAAACATTAAAATCTTGTTCATCCTCGCGAAATGTCCAAATGACTCATGATAACTCACGCCACGTCTTAACCAGCAACGAAAGTTATGCGATAAAGATAAGTAACACAGGTCTTAAATGAATAAACTGCACGTGCCAAGTGTCTCGGATATCCTCGCCATTTTCGCCTCGCTCCCTCTCTCCTTCACTCAGGAGGCGAGGCGAGGCGCGGCGCGGCGCCCTTCTGCTGTTCGCCCTCCGACGGCGCCGACCCCCGCGCGCCCTCCCGGTGGCGCTGCGCCAGCCCTCGCGGCGCCCTCTCGCGCCCGCACTGTGCGCCCGGCGCCACGATCCCGGGGGCAACATTTCAGGCCATTCATTGATTCATTATGCCTTGCTTCTGAGCGGGCCAACCGATCCGGTAACTTGGCCCGTAAGTGCAGTGCACGCCGACTGGTCTCCCGACACGTTTTATTGACATCAGTGATGCTGTAGTGACATCAGTTGATGTCCTGAGCTGCTCAGCCGGTGCTGCCTTTGACTTCATTTCTTCGAGTACAAGATACATATTACCCACACCACATACCACCATACCACACCACCCATACAATATACCCAACAATTAGAAACTACAAGATGCGCATGGGACAACGTACTGGTTTTCATTTTTCGAAAAAGAAATACTCCTGTTAGTGACTATGTGGCAAGTGCGGTGGACAAAATGATCTCGCATCTGTTTTTTACTTTTTTCTCATTATTTCGGCATCTCTATTTAGCTTTATTTGTCCCGTGACCAGCCACTTCTAGTAAGAGTTCGACCTTAAAGAGATACAGAATCATTATATACATAACCGCGAATAATCACTACCACTATTTTTATTTACGAATATCGGATCATTTGAATACTACATTCAACAGATTTCTAATTTCAAACTAAAAGGTATTCATAGATACCAAGTTTGTTTCCTTCCGATAGATTTTGCTTTCTTTTGAGCGGATATGCTTAACTAAGGAAACTTAAAAATAAGCAGTCGTAAAAAAATATTTCGAAATATAAATAGTACAGCAGTACACATTCTCACTCAGTTTATATCATGGAGATTTTTTCGTCCGCCATCTCAGTAACAATAATTTTCTTTTAATTCCCAGAAAACAGTTCCCGACTAGTTACGAGAGGAGAAAAATGAACCAAGGAGCACATTTCGGGCCAGTGTACCGCCGCCGCCCTCGCCAGCGCGACTGTCGCCGCCCCCGCCATCTTGGGCCCCGCGCCGGCAATAAGAGGGCCCGGCCGCCCGCCACTTGGCGCTCCCCGCGCGGGCTGTTAATGAGCTCCGCGGGCGGTGCGGGCGGTGGGGGCGGTGGGGCGACGGGAGCCGGACCCCGCGACAATGCGGCGCGGGAGAGCCCCGCCGAGGGGACGGCCCGTCCAAAGGTGCTCGGCAAGTGTTTCTTAAGCGCCCGCCCCCGCGCCGCCCCCGCGCAGCGCCAAATGACGCGAGCTTTTATTGGAGAGCGCAGCTTGAAGACGCTCCACGGGGGTTGGAAACCGCCTTCAGTCGCCCCCCCCCCCTTGGTACCTCCCACCATCATTGCACGCCGGCAAACCACAGTCCAAGGAAAAAAATCAGACGTGGCCCGTGATGTAGTGGCACCGCGCAACTTTCACCTCTGGTGCCAGAGTACGAATCATCGACAGCCGTGAACAGGACGGCTTCGCAGCAGGTTTTCTAGGGGGTTCTTACAATTCTTTTGACTCACATTTCACCAATGTTCCGTCATCATTTAAATCATGTTATCACCCATCACTCATTTATTAAACAATTCATCGCAAGAATGGTTGAAAGATTAATTGATTAAATATTAATTCCGGGCACATCAACTGCTATGGTCATTAGACCTCAAAGTGGAGTGCATGTATTTATGCCGGAAGGTAGCTATGATTTCTTCCCCGCTGAATGCTGAGATCGGCTCCGTCCTACACCTCGACTTGAGGGGCGTTCCCTCTCCAAGTACCTCCCGCAGAGGGGGACCGCCGCAGCCGGTACTCTCTGCCCTAAGCATCCGAAGTGTGTGGGAAAGCGAGTAAGCGTGTCAAAGTATGTGTGATGCGTAAGACGAGAGGATGAAACGACGAAGATTAAGGCAAGATCGCGCGCAGTCCATGGCCTGCTTGTTAGTGCATTGCAAAGGCATTCCTCTGAATTTGATTGAAGAAATCACGAAAACTATCGATTAGAGCAGCCGGCTCGTAGATAGCAGCTGAATTGCACCTAGCTGAATAGCTAGTGGAGATTATTCGTCCTCAGCCGGTCTGAAACCCTAGGACCTCCCGGTTCGAGTCGCTGCAGCGGCAGAGACAAGGCTGGCTCTGTACCAAACGCAGTCGGTTATGGCAGAAAGGAATACGAACTGATTTTAATAATAAAGATGGGCCATAGAGAAATCCACCAAGCGAATTCACACCCCAGAATGTCCGTCGTGAGACCGACAAACGTTGTCAGACTGCGAGACGCTGCAAGACCATCACACGCTACAGGTTTCAGACGACGCTCGCCGTGAATCTGCTCGTATGTACATCACTGGTCGCTGCCAACGCAGTACACAACCCCCAACTCTCACTAACTCCGTCTTCTACTACCACACAATTAGATCATTCAAACATATGATGATCAGGCAGAGCGCTAGTAATATTTTGTGCTTGATGGTATAACTATTAAGTGTTTTCTATATGTACGTGAAAAGTATATACACAACACATTTTATTATTTGCGAATTATGCAAGATCTGCCATTTTTTGGATAGAAATTATTAGTTTAAAAATTAGTTTATATTATTTAAATCAGAATACAATATACGTTTTTATATATTAATTCGGATTTTAGGAATCACAAAAACCGATTTTGACTTGTTTCCTCGGATAAAACAATATAATTTGTAAGTAACGAAGTTGAATAACTAACCATAAATCGTCATCATGGAATTGCAGTTAAAGAACAATAGAGTTCGCTTCTAGTTGCAACAAAACTAAATGGAAACGCATTGTAATAATGCAATTTACGTTCCCGAAAGGTAGACAAATCACAGCGCATTCACGAGAGATTCCATTCACTCCCCTCCGCATCACAAAGACTAAATCCATTCTCACTAACTCAACACCCGAACGCGCTCCACTGCACAAGTCGCAGCATTGTAACAAGAGGACTCACTGTAAGCAGAATAACCAGTGCGGCAGCGATCTACATCAGCCAACCATCGCAGAGAAATTTGTCCAAGTCTTAGGCAAGTGTCAACAAACAGCCACGGCGCAGCGGCGCTTTTGCACGAGACAAGTCGACTCGTGTTCTGCGACAAAAATCTCCAGAAGCAAACTTCCAGAAGTAGTGAAGCACTTTGCGATGAACGGGCCAGATAAAAGAGCATAGAGCATTGATAATGTGAAATATAATAGTGTATCACATTAGTACATAAAGATATGCAAAATGATACATTAACAATAATAGATTGATAAATTGATATGTATATATGCACACACACATGTTCCATTGACATAAGTAGAAATAAACTTTAAATTCAGGGTATGAGAAAAATTCTATATTAGAAAACCTGAAGTTATCTACACACTTATCGTGTAGAACATTATAGAAAAGTTCCAGTTGTTCCTAAGGATACATTAATGAACACAATATTTATATTACGAGTGTTGCACCGATAATTATATACTTCATTGTTTTTTTTACACAAAGAGTCAGAAAACAAATGTTACAAAAATGTTCTAAAGCGTGCGGAAAGGTAGCAAATGATCACTTTTGCTAATAAAGGTATGGTGAGAAATCTCATTTAAAGGTGTCACATGCACATATCCATTGATATTATCCCCCGTGATAGACAACATCGTGCGCACATTGTTTGACAAGCACATGAAAACTCCTCGAAGACGTCAGAACATGACCGGCGGAGTACCTGTGAATAGAAAGAAGCCTAAAAATAAGAGGTAAATGTCACTTGTGTAATTCCGTTACAGGAAATTTCCCACCACATATTCATCAGCAAAACGTTATCATTTTCAACCCTCCCATTTGCCTTAAAAGTTTCTGACATTTATTCCGAGACAGAGAGTAAAAAAAAAGCTCCCTGCGCGGCGGCGGGGGCAACTAGCGCGCATCGCGCGCGGGGAGGAGAGCGCCAGAATCCGCCGCGAGGTTGGCGGCCCTGCTTTCCCGCCGCCGGTCGGGGCCGACTGTAATGCTATCGCGGCGCGCAGGTACGCCACAATGGCGCTCTGTTAGCTTCGCTTTCAATTAAGGCGGCGGCGGGCGCGCGTTCGTCCACAATGAGGTTATGACAGCGCCGCACCCGCCCACGCCACCGCCGCCGCCGCTACCGGATGCGGCGCTGTCGACGTATAGTGAGACAAGGGCCAGCGTAGGACAAATAGGGACGGAGGGCGAAAGATCGGGGAAATACCGAACTAGAAATGAATGACAAACAGGAGTGAAGTACGTTATAGAGGATATATTATAAAACGTTTCATAAAAGGAATATATTAAACAAAAAACAAACATTTAGAAATGAAGGAAAGAATAATAAAATGTAGAAATAAAAATAAATGCACAATTAAGTAAGATTTTAAGTTTTGATTACAACTGCTCCACTAAATATCAGGAAGCCCCATACGGCCAACAATGATTGTGCAACGACTGGGCAATTATGTTATCAATCAGTATATGTAACATCATATGAGGTTATCAAAAGAGCGAATATAGTGATAGAGAAATGTCTATAAACTGCTTCTCTGAAGTAAATATATCAATTTTTGTCATAATGTAATATTTTGTGTTCCATATTTTTTTCAAAATTCAGCTTATTTTAATATTAGAAAGAAAGAGAGAGAAACCTCACTCAAATCCAATTGTTCAATCTACAATAGCATTGCATCGCATACATACCGTTGCGAAATTCACTAAAAGAATGAAAGGGCTGGCATGATAAAGGTAGTTAAAGCTAGAAACATTAATTTTTATGGAAACTAAAATATACCTTAATTGAATTATTTATTTCACACAGAAACGTCTATCACAAATATTGTTAATTTGTTTGAATCTTTTCTTCCAATTCACGAAGCTAGAATTACGGTAATAGATCAATCGGCAGCCGCTGACAAAATTGAGGCAGACGAAACAATAAGGCACAAAAAGCAATACGAGGAGCAAGGGCGGCGAGTAAGAATTGCCGCTGCGAGGGCGAGAGCAAGACGTTCGCGTGCCGACCAATGCAACGGAACAGGCGGTGGCGGCGCCGCGCGCCCTCTTTCGGAGCGGCGGCGAACACCTGCGGCCCGGCCACTCGCTGCGTGAATAATGCGCCGTCTGATAACCAAACAAATGCGCTCAATTAAAGGCGCGGGCCGGGGGGCGCGAGGGATTACGCTGCAGCGGAGACGGCGGCGCCGCGCGACAAACGAGCAGCGGCTGCGAGGCGGGAGGCGGCCGGGCGAATGCGCCATTTGCCAGAAACAAAGGCGGACACGTGTTGGCTCTCATTTCGGTCGCGTCCCGGGAGAGGCGCTGTCCCTCAGGCGCGAGGGAGAGTCTGCTCAGCGGAGTATTGGGCATCCATCTTGAGCACCGGATATACCTGTTGGATGATGTTTTGGAATCTAGCACAAGAATTATTGCCACATTTATTAATTGCCACATTTCGTGAAACCCGAAAGTAAAACTCACATGGAAAAATGTCTATATTGTCATGACCTTTCTCAGTTTGTTAACGTTGTACTGGTATTACGATAGATGTCCACTGCTTTTTTCTTAGTAAACAATCATGCTTTAAATATAGTAACGGAAGTAACATGTTAAGGATTACATTATATCCACGTGATGAAAATACGTATTTCATTTGATAGATTTAATCGATTGATTGTTACTGATCCCCAGCACGGCAATTTCTAAGGTCATTAGTCCCGTAAGGTTAGTGGATGGACTTAATCGAGACATCCAGGTTGCAGATAGCACCTGGCTTTTTGAAAGTGCCAGTAAATGAGCAAACCCAAAACCAAGTTTTAGAATCTTACAATCCATTAGAAATTAGTTATTTTTAATACGCATCGTCTCAAGAAAGTTCCTTTTAATTTTAAAAAGTGGATTTAAGACAAGAATGCATGTACATGAAAAAATCTGTAGTCTAGTTCATCAAGATGTTGAGTTTGCTTGTAGTATTTTTTCGAAAATTCTGATTTATATTAAAATAAAACATCAATATAATTATCAATATTAATGATATTGAAAATAATAAATTTCATTGTTCGATTTTTAAAAAGTAAAACACACATACGTGAGAGAGAATTTATTGTAACCAATGGAGTAATCAGAATTTTTGTATAGGGGTGACTATCTTTGTAGTAACCAGTCGACTTGATGTTTCCATACATAAAGTTTTTCCTTGAAGGTAAATAAATAATTTATATTCATTTATTGAATCTTAGTTATTTTAATGAAGATATTGAGTGCCTTGCTTTATTACAGAAAATTAGTAATAACATTTTTTTAAATATGTCACCGGCCGAAGCTTCATGAGTTCCCCTTGGGTACGCCATTAGTTGTAATCCACCGGCCGACTTCAACCAACAAGTCGTTTCGCCTGCGCTCCAGTTGGAAGCTCCTTGCGCAGCGTCGATCCACCTGGTCGTTGGGGTGGGGGGGGGGGGGAGCAGGTGTTCTTATCCGCGAGACCTCGCTTAGCCGCCTGCTGCAGCGCCGCACGCGGGCGTAGGTCGAACGACGCTGCCGCATTAACTACGTGGGGCAACTCCCTGCGCGTTCGCCTTCCCGGCCGCCCCGTCGCCCCAGCTGCCACCGCCTCCGCACAGCTTCTTCTTTCGGGGCGGACACGCGCGTAAAGCGAATGGACGGGGGGCGGGGTGGCGCCCGAGCGGCGCTACCTGCTCCAATCGACCGACAGCAGTGCGCGGCACTAAATGTGATTACGCTCTCCATTGTAGAAGAGTCCATTTTGTCTATAGTGGTATTGATAGTACTGTGTGTTTATCAATACATCAATACAAGTGTACAGATGTTCAGCAATTCAAGTGTACAATATTTATTGTACACTTCATGAAACTTCTCACATACGGTTAAAAATAAGTTGAAAATAAGTTAAACAAAAAATATAATATTCATCTCAACATATGTTGTGCCAAGTTAAACGAATTTTACATCTCCAGTTAAAGCAATTCCTTTGATTTTACTTCATTTACAAGCTTCATTCTTATTTTTTTCTGTTCAATAATAATTCGTTGCTATAATTGTTTATGTTCACTTCAACAACATCATCAAAATATCCTCACGAAGCACCATGGTTCGATTTAAATCAGATTTTACGTAAACATCATAGAGCTGAAATAATATCTCCAAGGAAATGATACACGACAGTACACGTAAATTAGGCAGAAAATCCACTCCAAAATTTAAACCGTTCTCGGAAAGTCCAGACACGTGAGAGTCAGTCACCAAAGGCGAATTCTTTTTATTCTTTGCCCCTCGGGGAATCCCCGTTAAGGAAAACGTGCTGCACTTCAGCAGACCTCTACTGCCACCGCCTCCGCCCCGCCGTCGCCCCGCCCCGCGTCGCCTTCGCCCCGAGTCGCCTCCGCTACAGCACGACCTCCGCGTCTCACCGGGGCGGTCGAAGCAAACAGGGCCGTTTATGAGATTTCATGCGCGTCGCGGGAAGTCAGTTTTGGAGAGGCCTTTCAGGCGGCGGGACCGCTGCAATTACGGGGGGGCTCGAAGCCTGCGAAAGGCGACGGCCGGCGCCCAGAGGTGACTCACGCCGCGACGCGGGCGGGCGAAGACGGCGAGGGGGGCTGAAGAGGTTGCGACGATTGAAGGAGTAGTATCGGACGAGCGATGGACGCTTACGAGTGGATGAAGCGATATTACGGGCAAAGTTTGGGCAATGCACCTGGTCTAAGGTGAAGAGAATTTTTAGGAAAGTCGTAGAATGTTGGCGCAATTTATCTGTCCTAGAAGGAATGGTGATAAGAAATAAGAATGTAACATGAGTTGAAACTTCGTTAGTTGATTGTTTGTGATTCCTGGCGCGTTAACGAGGCATTAGTCCCGTAAGAGTAGTGCATGGCTTTTCATCGGGAGGTGGCGGTGATCTTTCCCCCGCTGGATGGCGAGATCCGGCGCCGACCTACCGCCGGCTAGTGGAGCTTTCCTAAAGCAGGTTCCCCCCACCAGCGGGTCACCGCCCCAGCCAAGACAAACTCAGTGCCCCCGACCGTTCTCCCAGCATGTGTAGTAATGTATACATGTTGCTGTAAGTGGGGAGGATAACAAAGGTAAGAAGAAGGAAAGATCGCGCGCGGTACCTAGTCCGTAGCCTGGCTTTCGCTTGGTGTTGATCAGACAAACCACTGAAAACTACCGAAAAACTGGTGAAATTATAACTCAAAAATATTGGCGCAATTTAGCGTGAACTGTCAATTTTGATATTGTTAATACTGGATCACGAGCTGAATATGTTGAAAGAATTATATTGATAAATTTATAGAGCATAATACTTCCTTTGCCGAATGCACTTAACAATTAGCAATAAGGATTTGTAAAGCATTCAAATCGTTATATTAAAACATAAAATGCATTTGCGCTTATTAATTGAATTATTTACTAATATATCTTCAGAGATTACACAAATGGTTGTGAATCTTTTGATTAATTTAAAAAGAGCATAACAACAAAAATTAATATTTTCGTATTATAATAAATATTGAAATAATTCCATAAAACAAATGTTTATTTGATATTAAATAGATGCAATAAAACATAGGTAATATATAATATGACACACTGTACTTACGCAGGGCAAATAAGTAATGTCTGCATATATTTAAACAAGATGATAAATTGGAGAGCTGAATAGAGAAATAACGGAGAGTAATAGATGCACAGAAACACACGAGTACGTTTGGCACTTTGAGGAAAGCTCGTTGTAATGCACGAAGTCTATATCCAGCATTTCGATGTGGTAGCAAAGTGGCATGACGACACTTGTGGCCCAAAATCAGAGGGAGGGGCTAGCAGTCGCCGGTCGATCGTAGCGGAACTCGGCGGCAGTAGCCTTTTCATCTGGGGGCGGCGCTGCAGGGCCCCAGCGGCAGGTGGAGGGCCCAACGGATATTGCCCGCTCCGCAAACAAGCGACGGCGGACCTTTGAACTGGCGGCGAGGGTGGGGGTGGTAGCGGTGACACGGCAGGGGCGGTGGCATATGGTGACGAGGGTGGCGGCAGTGGCGGCAGTGGCGGTGGTGGAGATGGTGTCGGTGACACGGGGGGGCGGTGGCAAGCGGGGTGTTGGCGGCGGTGGCGGTAGCGCCGGCAGGGGAGGTCTGGAGCATGGGCGACGGGGGGGGGGCGGTGGCGCGAGAGCCGTGGAGGGGCGTGGAGGGGTCTGAACGTGTATCGAGTGTCGATATTGCCCTCGTTGACCGCTCGTCAACTCCCTCGTGCTCGTCGCCGCAAGTAACGACTTCCAGCGACGACACACGAATGGTCGTTAATATGACCCCACCTCCCTTTCAACCGACTTCAACTTTGTGTCTTTCGGGACATACAGCAATAATTAAGAGCTAACTGATCATAGAAGTTTGCACGCTTGTTACAAGAACAGCGTGAGGGAAAATGTTAAATGTTCTTAGTGCAGTAGATCAATGTTAATCAAATTAGCGGTAATTTGTCAATATTTGCAATAATTTATAAGCAATCAAAAAGTGAAAACGAATACAGCAATCAATAAAAAAATAATGGAGAATAATCTAAGCAATACAGCCGAAGAAAAATATGCAGTTAAACCTCCAATGTCTTTTTAAGTTTAATACAATAAACGTAGTGAGCAAAGATATCCAGGTGCATTATTTTTCAATCTGTTTTATAGTTTGTTTGTTTATTTTTTCTTCTGAATATTGTTCACAAAAGAACCATGTACACTCAAGTTAATACAATCTAAATCTTTGCAACACTGAGATAAAATGATACCTAATTTAGATTCACATTTCATTTTACTTGTATAAGATACGAATATGTAATAAACAGTCCTCGCCCTGTTTGCACCTGTGACATCGCCCGTGCGGTCCCCGCGCTGCCACCGTATGTTCTGAGCGTCGGCGCTGCCCTGTCGCCGCCGCGGTCGCCTGTCGCCGGGGATCACAAGTAATGAGGCGCGCACCGAGCTGCGCGAGAGTGCTGCCCCCCACGGCGCGGTTGAGCGACTACGCGCGCAGGACGACTCGTGTCCACAGCAGCGCGAGAGCAGCGCGCCGCCAGCAGAGCAAACAAACGGGCATCGCGTGTTGCCACTAGCGCGCTCTGCAGTTCCTCCGATGGTCGCAGTGGCCGAAAACTAACGTTCTCAATTCTGTTTTCTGGATGTGGTATGCTGTTTGTATTGCCGATGCTTACAGTATCCCACTTATTTCCTACCACGCGACAGTGAGTGATTTTTCATTCTCAGAGTTTCTATAAACAATTCTTGGTTCTATTGCATTACTTTTGTCCATATTAATTGAACTTTCCTCTGAATGTGTTTACTTATCGTTTGGTTTTTTGACACTATACTGAATGGAGAAACCATTGCTCGTATTTTACTCTGACCTTTTACGACTCACTTTTATCAAGGAGGTCTCACGAATATTCAAGTATTTAGAAGTTAGAATACTAAATATTTCCATAGAAGTGATCCATCAATTTAGAACAAAAAAAGATTGTACACAAAGAAAGGGATATAGTTTTACGAAATTTTAGGCAGACAGTTACTTTATATTGTTAAGATGCTTACGTCTGAAAAATTTCACTAAGAAGGTAATAAAAATGCATAATTCTATGAAGAAACATTCCCGTTATGTAAGATAAAATATTTAATTGTAAAAAGTCTAACATATGACCGACAAAACGCTACCTTAACGTAAAACACCCATCAAAATATGTAAAGGAATTACTCCGAACAAAGACAGACAAAAGTGATTAAAATGAATCCATTTTTAAATAAAATTTAAACAGAAGAAGGCGATTATGTAAAACCAGTTGTTCTGAAATGACAGACAGCCTCTTCTATTTTTTGCTCATAGAAGAAGATAGAAGACACTGCACCTCCCGTGTTCTTACAGCAGTGTTGGTGACCATGAAGGGTGCGCCCTAGAGCGGCCTGCGGCAGCGCTGCTCCCAAGAAGCCTCCGGGGCGAGGGCGAGGGCGGGGAGCTTAGAGGAGCGGGCGGCCGCAGATCCGCAAGAAACACGCGGCGCGGCCCCGCGCCCACGCGGCGCCCCCGGCGCGCTCCCAGGGATTCCCCCCGCGCCAGCGCCGAAACAACGTTTCCTCGCTTTGCGCCCCCCTCCCCCCCCCCCGCGCTTGGCAACGGAAGGGAATTCGTCTCCTGCGCCGTCGTCGTCATCATCATCAAGGCATTTCTTCTGCACGTATATATTGTTTTCCTACTCGACAACATGAATGTTTACACTATTTTTTAAAAAAAAAATCAGTCTACCTTATATGATATTAATTTCTATCTACCGCATGACGATGCAAATAAAGAAATATATTTAAGTAATAGTATATTATATTATTTATTATTATTATTATTATTATTATTATTATTATTATTATTATTTTCAAATCATCTTCAAATAACATCTATGATTTTTTGCATCAATGATTACCAAAAATTTTGTAGCGGTAGAAACACAATAAACACATTGTGACTGAAAATTTATAATAATTAATATATATAACTGTCAAATTTATTGAAATAAATGATGATTTTTACACTGACGAATAATCCTTACTGATGATAATAGACCGAAATTTATTGCATCAATCCCTAATTCAAGTTTCAGGTAACTTCTACTTAAAAAGTCTCCTTTCCTTTTCTCTTACGAGTCTGAACTTCCCGAAAGTTTAAACCCTTCTACATTCCACTCACGGGAACTGGGACACTCGCAAATATACCTACTCCAGTCACGTGCGATCTTCTCCGGTATTAGAAGTTTTACGTCTTTTTCGTAACTACGTTTGCCAGGAATAGCAGCAGATAATATTCTCAGTCACTCTCAGACAGAAGAAGAGGTAAAAAAATGTTAGCAATCGAGAGAAAAATATATGAACATATTGCAAATGGGAATACGCCAAAAAATGAATATATACTTATGTAGGTTCACTCTCCGAATATTCACAAGAGAAAAAAGTATATTGGGTGAAAAGTATATAGAAAAATAAATGTTTATTTACATGAATACTTTCTATACAAAACAACAATTAATATTTCCGTCTTGATAACGTTTTTCTGATAAAACTGTTCATTGAAATCATGAGACATTGCAGCAAAAATATTTTTTTTAATATTCATGGATTAGTGAAAGTGTTCCACATTTCTATGCGTAAAATATATATAAATGTTTTATTAATATCATGGGCTTTTGACTCCTAACGTCAACCGTTAACTCCAATTCATCTCATTCTTCCAACACGGTGTATTTTTTCAAACTACAGCACGTGAACGGCAGTCTTCGAGAGCAGATTATTCACAGCGGAGAGGCCATTCCATGTCCACGCCGAACGAAAATAACAGCGTTCCCGAGCAACAGGGAGCGTGCTCAATAGGGAGCGTGCTCAACAGAGCGGCGTGCTCGCGTGACCGAGCGTGCGCTACCGGCGGCTGAAGTGCGCTCCAATCAGCGTCGCGTGCCGATTCGCGTGCGATAAAGCTGGCAAGGAGCGCGGGAAACGCGCGATTTGTCGACAGGAATGCTCCCTTACGCGGCCCCCCCTGCCCCGCCCCCTCGCTGGCGCGCGCTTTATGGAACGTAAAATGCATCCGCAGGTTTTTAGCCCGATCCCTCCTACCTGCAGGGGGTCGGGCTGCGTGTGTGGTTGCTAGGAGGAGGGGGGCGGTGGATCATTGGGCTCAGGTTCATGGGCAAACAATCTAACATGTACAAGATTATTACCTATCATTTTCTGTCTGCTAGTAATAAATCGCTTGATGTTGTTTGTAGTTCGTCGTGGAAAATCTGTAAGAGCTGCTATAAAGGTTTGAAAGGGGGTTTTGCAATTACCAAGTATATTTTTTGTAAAGAACCCGATTACGATTTTACTGGTAGGTTGTTACTTTCTTAATAATGGAGTAGCTTTAAAATTTCATAAAGATGTTTTTGAATTGAAAATTGTTGTGTACTGTCAAATGGCACTATTAGGGGGTATATACTAGGGGTAGAACATATGGCCACGCACGTTTAAGATACCAGTTTAGAAGAGCATTGCATTTTTGGATAGGAGGTGATAGAGAGCATTATTATATCTTAAACATATTTGTCCTATATTTGTATAAAGTGGTACAGTTTCGTAGTCACCATTTACCGATACTACTATTCAGCGTTATCCTTTTTTTCCTAGGATTTTTGTTTAAACCCGTTGAGTAAATTTAAAAATGAAATTGAATATATATAATTAGCAAAGTTTTGTTTTCAACTTTTTTTAAAATATCCCAAAATATTCTATTTTTTCCTTTCAACTGGTGAGTCTTAAACGCCCGAGTCACCAATGCACTTTCCCGGTTGTCCCGGACCCCTACTTGGTGGCCTCCAATAGTCCTGCTGGTTTCTGCGCTCCCGCATTGTTCGGAGAAGGAGAACGCAGGAGGCCTTGCATCCAGGAAGCCGGCGACGGAGGCCGTGGTGTTGTGCGCGTTTCTTTGTTAAGCCGCAGAGCGCGTCGGGGGGGGGGGATTAGGATTCATATTGGGGCGGTAAATCGCGCGGCTGCAAGAAATTTACGGTCCCCCGGGGGCCCCACGTGGTATTTAATGGGCGGTTGTATTTCATGTCTTTGTGCGCGGTTATGAGGCGAACGCACGGCTCCCCTGCATTCTTTTGCGGCGCTCTTTCCCTGCAGAGCGGCGATCGCGCATTCGTCAGGTCGAGGAGCGGGACATTAGCAAGGGGTCTCTCCTCTGATCTCAATCAATGGCCGCAGACTGGAAAATCCATGCACTGCTCTACGGATATCCACTGGAATTCAGGATGACATAGAATAAAGAAAATAAGCTCTTAAACGTCATGAAAGTTTCAAAACCCCAAGAATTGTTTTATTCTAAAGTTTATATGTTTTTTCTTGAGTTTGGGGCATCTTCTGTACATTTCAACTTGAAAGACAATCACTAAAATTTTATCCAATTCATTATTTCTTGTAATATGGAATCACGGCTCACTTTTCAGAGTTCGTAGCCACTTCCTATACATATACCTCTCCCTCTGTACACAGACACACTAAGCACGATTTTAAGGAGATTACAAGGTCTAACCGTCGCAAGTCATGAATACGCTATGACCACGATGTTGTAGGGATCTCCGTTAAATCAACGATTTAAGTAATTGCAAAACTCATTTGTATGTTTTGTTTCCGATGTTTATGTCTATTAAGAATTTATAAATCACAATACATTGATTTGAAGGAAGAAAGTAAAACTGATGTGAATTATTCTCTTTTGAGGCAATGTGCGTAGGTGGGTTAATATTTAAGATCACGTTCACAAAACAGAGTGAGTACTCAGAGTGTTATTGCTTATGTGTCAGAATCTCAATCGTTAGCATTTGAGTATAAATAAATAATCATGAAGATCAAGCGTTCAGACGTATTTTGTAATGTAAACAATGTAATCCATTTATAATTCCATTTCTTCTATCAATATCTTGTTCTTGATTATACATTTAATTTATTTCGTAATAAAATGGAAATATTACTTCCTACACTGGTACTTGTTCAGAATACCAAAGTAGCAAGTTTGAGATGTGATTCATAAAAGCAAGCGTTTGTTATTCAGAATTCGCAGCTACAATATTTATAATTAGTTAATAAAATACAGAAGAACAACTTTACAGACCGCAAGTCACGAGACGAGGATATTGGTCTTTAGAAAATATTAAAATGGCAGGACTCCAGCCTGCCCCCCTCCGTGAGCGTCGCCGCCGAATCCTCCCCACCCCCCACTCCGCAACCGGCGCTCTTTCTCGCTCGTCCCCACAACAAACAAATGCAAATGAATACAACGAATCTCGCAGGCGGTCTCTTTTTCGAAGTGGCAACTTGGAGTGTTTGCAAATTGCTTTTAAAACGCGCTCTCCCCCGATCCGCCCGCGCTCCAAGACGGGCGCCACTTGTGAGGGGCTTTGGGCGAAAGCAACCGGCGAGCAGGTGGGGGGACCTTGTGGAACACCGCGAGCGCCGGCCGAAGGCTTCCGCCGCCTGCACGCGCTCTCTAATCCGACAAACAGACGGCGCAGGCGGCGAGTTGCAGTCGACGCCGAAGACCGGGCAATTACGGCGGACGCGAATTTGGAAGGGAGAAAGAAAAGAGGAAAAAGAAGGGCAGCGGGTTGGAGGAGGGGAGGCGACGTGACGAGTTAACTGCTTTGCAATGCTATTACGACCGCAGAGGCCGACGACAGGAGCGCCCCGGTCCTCCGACCACGCCCCCTCGCCGTCGGCGCCGCCCCCTCTCTCCCTTGTGACGCGTCCGTCAGGGCACCCTGTAATCCGCTATGTTAATTGCCTATGCTAATTCTATTTTATTAAAGCGCGGGACGCGGCTGCGGGGGCGGCGGCGCGCGACTTAGATCGATGGGTCGACTGGGCTCCGTTTAATTGCCGGAGGCGGCGGCCGGTCGGTCCCAGTGGGTCCGGGTGACGCGAGGCCGGTTGTAACGCAGCTTGAGTCGTCTTCGAAAATCCTCGCTGTTTCAGATGATGAACTACTTACATTACAGCTCTAGAGGTCGTCTCGACGTACGTTGAGCTTTGTTGGTATTTGTCTTGAAAATACGGCGGTACAGGAGGGCAGTAATTTACACACGTGAAAGAGGGGGCGAAAAGAAAGTTAGTATGCCAACAATTAGGTGAGGAAGGGAGTTCAAACTAAAGGAAGGAAATAAAAAGGCTTGTCTCGCTCAAACATATGTGCAGTAAAAAGATAAATAAGATTATTTGCGTGGGAACGTGAAGATAGTTTAGAATGCTTTCTGAACATTGTGCTTAAGAGTAGATTTTACAAGTATCAGATCTTAGTCAGCAAATGAATTACAGAGAGACGATTACAAGCGAAGGTATGAAAAGCCAAGAGCGGGAGAATGGCAGACAGGGGAGGCGGCAAGAGCACAAACGAGGGGGAACTCGGAAGCGGAGACAACGGCGTCGAGGGAAGTCGAGGGAGTAAAAGCAACCGTTTCGCTCGAACCATGAAAGACGGTTGCTATTGAGGGCTACAACTGTCTTTCGCCAGAACGTGGTGTGAGGCAAGATGAAGGGTGCGAAGGGAGCGCGCGCTAGTTTGTCACTTCTATTGTTCCAAAGAAGCAATATTTCGTGACATCTGAGGTATGTTTCATAACAGAAACGACATTATAACTGCATTTTAGAAGTTAGAGGGGTTAAGACTTTGTTGACGATTTGTAGCTTACAACGTTCGGATATTAATACGATTCATAATAATATGCCTTGTCATCATACGTGGAATATATAGAACATCAAAACTACAAGTATTGATCAATTATGTAACTCATCTTTCTATCGCTGACATAAATTGACTGATAAATCATTTCGGTTACGTCTCTCAAACTGAAATGATAGTAGATGAATCGTTTCTATCTGCCGATAACGGATATGAATTCAAAACAATTTGTTCCTGTTTCATGAACGTAATGATTTTGATGCTCATTCAACCCATCACACAAATCCGACTGGACATCTATTTGCAACCATACGGCCGTCTTCCTCTCCACTGTCCGGAGCAGTTAATTAACCAGTGCATCGGTCTACTTGGGTATTCACCCTCGAGTCCGGTAGAGCTGTGCTTGTGCATGACCATTAATCCAACATCTGCTTACACACCCGTACGCACGCATTTCGTTGTTCTCCCGTTAATCTGAACATGCATTCGCACATATAATACAAGTATCAATCGTGGACAGTTATGTTTCACTCCAAAACACGTGTAGAATTACCCTCAACTTTCACATCAATCGACCTCAAAAATATAGTTAATTACAATTCATTCGTTTGTTATGACTATTATTAAGAGGAGTATGATTCAAATAGTTGTATTATGCAAAAAAGGGAAATTCTTTTTCCAAATAAAATTAAGTCTAAACATACAACTGTAGTTGACTAGAAACTTTCGTTTTTCCTCCATTTCCAAATGAGACATTCACAAAAACAATACTTGTTGATAAGATTACAATTTGTTATGATAATATAACTAAATTTTTAAAATTTATGCATTTTTTGCATTAATGGATTTTCGTGCAAAACTCAATTTTCGCGGACGGTTCATAGTAATTTCTCTACATAATATTTTGAAAGACGATTTTTTTGACACATTAAACAATCAAAGGCGTAAAGAAGTCATGGTTATATAAAACAACTGGATAGTACAAAATAAATTAAACATTAACTTTCAAAGACACTTTCGTACATTTCGAATTGCGTATATAATAAAATAGTGCATAATGAAAAATTACAGATATCATATATTATCATGGGGGTAAGAAATAGGGTGTCCATATTTATTCCTGCCAGCAGTGTCGTTTTCTTTTCTGTACTCAGTGTATTATTTACTATGGGGTATGAACTTCGCCAAGCAAACACTACGATTACTGTAAGTGAAACTTACCAATCAATAACAGTAAACGGAAAAGTGTTTTTTGAAAAAGAGGAATTAGTAGATTCAAGAGTTTGCCCTTCATTTGTGAACGTAGAAACCTACTTCTACTCCTGGTCGTGCAACTACGAAGTTTTCGTCCACACGCGAAATGTTGGTAAGCGAACAATGTTCTGTGCTCTCTCCCCACAACTGAGTAAGGCTCGTCTCGAGGACGTTCGTAGGCAGCGTGGGTCGAGCGCAGTGACGCAGCGGTTGGCGGACTCCGCCTGCACGGGCCCGTAAACGACGCGCAGCACGCACGACTGCGCCGCGCAGGGCGAGCTCTAGCAGCGCAGGGCGTGGACGGCGGCCCGCCCACGTACGGGCTGCAGTCGGGAGCTTGGAGCTTGTCCCGGCGGCAGCTGGTGGGGGGTGACGGATCTCGCCAGCCAGCGGGGGAGATTACCGCTACCTCTCTACGCACTACACTTACGGGAGTAATGATCTTAGCGGTCGACGCGCCCGGAATCACTAATCCATCAATCAGTCAGTCAATCATTCAAAACTTGTACGCTCCAGGCCAGTTGACAATGTTTTTGATAGCTTCTAAAACAGGCGAGCATCGCCGAAGTTCAGTATTGCACTGCGACTTCTATTCTTCCGCCAGCCACATAGGGTGGAGTGACACCTCAAAGTGTCAGTCCAACATATGCAATTGGAGATCAGTTCTACAACTGTTTTACATTATTGCAATACCGTCACTAAAAATAATATCGTAAAAATTGATACAAATCGAGTCTAAAATCAGATGAGAACGCTTAATTAAGTTATCAAAGTGATGTAAACTCGTAGGACTTAAACACCGAATATCGAAGAGCACACGTTTTTAACTTTCATCACGGGTTCAATTAAACATGCAGTAGATTATTTACAAACATAATTTTCTAATTAAAATTAAATCTTTCTTTAAAATGAAATTTTAGAGTGTACATCTTTCTTGCTTTCAATACGTAGATACCATATAAATATACTAATATTAAGAGCATTATTCGGTTGGCGAAATGATAAGAGTAATACAGAGTAAAACGAATCAATCACAAGTTAGCTGACGTGTCTGTCGCCGCAATTTGATTTCGCCCAGGTGACAGAACAGAGAATAGTGTTTACTGCCCCTGGTTTCAGAGAGGGTAATGAAGATTGCGCAACCTGAACTATTGCCGACGCTTCCTGTATTCTTACTCGACTCTCAAGCCAGACAGCAAACAGGAGTAGAGGAGAAAATATATAATTTGATGCGTAATGAACGTTTTGGGGCTGACTTCTCACATACAATTCTGCACAGTTCCACCTCCCACTAGAAAGTGCACATAAAATAGGTGAATTTGACGAAGCAACGGAATGCGCTACTTTCTGTCCCTAGAGGTTATAAGTAAAATTATACTTTGGGGTTTTAGGAGAGTTTGAAGAGTCTCAAAAATGCGTTTCTCTCCTTTTTACTGAGCCATAAGCCAAAAAGGGTGTTTGAGACTGTGTTCGTGAAAAATTTGTATGAGTAATATTTTTCTTTTCAAAATTTACAAATTATTTTTTCTAAATGTAGATGGTTATAAAGAGACTAAAGAAAAGTTGAGTAAATACTCCAGCACCTTCATTCAAGATCAACGCCGTTATATTATCTAATCAATATGTAGGCTCTTTTTCTCGCATCCTCCACCCTCAGTGCTTGCTCTACGTCGAACGGCCACATACGGCTGCGGGGATTGCGCATAAAGCCGATGTTAACGCGCTATTCGCAGAACGGCGAAACGGAGGGAGACTAGATGCAAGGCTGGCCGGAGATGGCCGGAGAGAGAGCGAGCGAGCGCGGGGAGGCAGCGAGGGCCTCCAATTGCGGGGGCGGGGCGGGGGCGATGCGATAGGCTGAGAGCGGGCGGCCGCGCCCCCTAACCTCGTCACATCCCTGGCGGGGGCGCTGCCGAACAGAGCGGGGCCGCCCCGCGCCGGTCGCGCATCTACATGAGTAATGACCAGCGGCGCCTGAGGTGAATTTCAATTTTCAACAAACAGCGGTGACCTCGCCCCGGGCGAACGATGGCGGAGGGGCGGCTCGGGTGGCGAAGACAATGCTGTTAGCGGAGCGAAGGGTGCTGATGGAGATGGAGACGTGGACGGGCAGGGGTGGTCGTGGCGACGGCGATAGATGGCAGTGGTAGCGCTGTGGAGGGTGGTGAAGGTAGAGGCAGGGTCAGGGCTGTGACCGAAGGTCAAAGCAGTGCGGTTGACGGCCGTAGTAGGAATTTTGAGATGATGTGGTGACTGGGGTTGCGGTGGCAGTGGTGGGGTAGCGCAAAAGATATTCGAATCGGCAAATATGGCGACGATTGGGTATTGCGGTGATGGTGATGGTAATGGTATAAATGGTTAAACCAGAGGAGTGGGGGACCTTTCACTGATAAAATGTATGGCAGTGGTCGGAGGCTGGATATAATGACGTAGATGATGAAACGGTGGAGGTGAAAGTAAGAAGATCGGTAACAGTGATTCCAAATGTGGTGGTAGAGGAGCTGCTGTGGTGACGACAGTAGTGATGATGGAGGTAGAGATGTGAGAGTGGTAAGATAGTGAATTGATGATAGTTAAAATGGTGACTATGACGAATATAGTGGAGAGTTTGTCAAAGACGGGTGCGAGGGAGGAGGGCAGAAGCAACGAGAGGGGTTCGGGCACATGCGGTAGTGGATGCCGCGTCAACCGAAGAGAAGTCGTGTTTGATGACGTGTCAGATCCAGGAATGGTCTCGAGAGCTCCGGAGTGTCAGAAGATACGAGTAGCAAACCTCGTTGTGATAGGGACATATAAATGGAATATGAAGGGGAAAGTTGCTGAGTAAGACTGTGGTAGGTTCGGATGAGCCAGCAAGTTTAACCGTCAAGCTCCATTGGTAAGGAAATTGTGTAATGTTTTAGGCGAGAGCACATTTACAATGAAATGGAACATTTGTAATGTGACATCCGAGATGGAAATTGAGGCAGATGTTTGGAGTGGAATAATTGAAATGGAATGGATACAATGTGGAACCTAGCGAAAGCTACAATAGGAATCAGCGTGCATCAATTTTACATACAATGACAACCACGCATTGAGAGAGAAAGCAGGATGAACCTCTACTGACGACAAAATCCTGAGGTGAAGAAGAATATTTCAATGATTTGACTCCAGGAGAGGCAGTGAAGTCTAAGTTAGAGCATCAAGTATTATGTTAAGCAATATATATATATATATATATATATATATATATATATATATATATATATATATATATATATATATACACTTCAATTAAGAAGTTTCCAAGTTTACTATGTTCTTTTAAAAAAATGAAAAACATGAGATTGATTAAAAAACAACACAGTGCATTTAAACAATTAATTATTATACACAGTCTAGTAATTAAAATTGAAAAATTCCGGACAGGTTGTTGAGTAGAGTAAATACCATTTAAGGGAAATGTTTCTACAAAAAAAGTCTCTACACCGGTTCTCCCATTGACTTTTTTCTTTTCGTAAATTATGAAATCGAAGTACTATCAACGTACACCCAACCACAAACCTCTGCCTCAGATCGTGCGTTTTTCGTACAGAAATGTGAGGAGGGGGGGCAGTATCGCGTTTTCGGCCGACCGCCGGGGGATGGCATCCAGTAGCCCCGGCCGGTGGAGGGTGCAGGGGGGTGTCGTCGAGATAATGGACGCGGCCGTGAGTTATCTGTCCCTAGCAACACTCCCTGCATTTCAATACGGTCAGGCTTTATGGCTTATTGCTGCCAATAATTCATCCCTTTAATGTTTTACACCGCTTAAATTTTAACCTGTCCCATGCAGTCGCATGGAGAGGGAGTGAGAGAAAGAGCGCGCAAAAACCAAACAAAACCCGCCTCTTGTCCAGGATGCGCCTTTCGGTCCGTGGATCCCGTACCGAAACACGTTGTGGAGGTACTGTGGGGCGGCCAGAATTTCCATGCGTAGTTCTTCGAAATCAATGCAAATTGGGGCGGATAATGAAACGATATCTGCGGAGATCCTCGATCTGTAAATGGGAGGCCGTATTTGGTTAAAAGTGATTCCAGAACTTTTGCATCAAAGAGGAATTCAGTCTGTAGATTTGGGGTGGTCATTTCGACGTAGTCAAAGGCAGAATTTAAAACATGTGATCGGAAATGTATATGCCAATTTAAAAAAATGATGTGTATAGAATTTTAAAATATAATTCAGATCACAAAACAAAAACGTATAGTCTTTAGAAACACTCAGAAATTATAAATTTTGTAAGGGAAAATTTAAAAAAATACTGAGGTTTGATATCTGAAGTCTACAATTTGCAAACAAATTGAAAATGAAGTTTATTTGCGTTTCATTTCCACTTTTGCAGAGTGTGAGTACATCAGGAGGAGAGCAGATAAAGGAGCAGAGCACAAGATTCAAACAAACTATGGGTAAGATTAAGATGCCAGAACATAATCACAAACCAACATCAACAGACATGTAATATCCGATATTATGAGATTACTATGTTTTAGAATCCGAAAATAAATATCTGAAATCCAGAGATTTTAGACCAACAAAATATATATTACAGCTACCTCTTACCATCTCTATTCTTTTTTCATTAGATGAATGCTCTGATAGATACATTTCTAAGGTAAAAGCACTTTGAGACGCGTTTTACGAATGAGGTTCCGTATTGGTAAAGGGTGACTCACAATGGAACAAGCCATGCCTTGGGTTGGTTTCATTTGCGAGATGGTTGGTAGAGATGGGGAACCGTGGGACTTTTGTTAAAACTCCATTTCGTGATACATTTCTGGGATGGTCATGGTTGCTATATCACCATTTCTAACTTTCTAAGAGAACCCAGTGGTGATCACAGTGGTTTTTAAATAGACGACAAAGAGCTTCACAAGAGTCAGACGCCAGCTCATTTTGTTCACATCCCAGCAGCAGCGCCAACAACAAGCTGCAGCCGGCCCACGTCAGAGCGCCTGCCCTCGCGGAGGCGTCGCGCGTCGCTGGCGAGAGGCGAGACTCCAGCGCCGGCACAGCCGCTCGCGCCCTCATCACAGCGCCCTAACGTCGTTATGTCCATCAGGCGGGAGATGATCATACAGCTACCGGGCCCAAGCGCCGCGGCGGCAACGACCCCAACCAACGGTCCGGCGCCCTTCGCTCGTCGGCGGGGGCGCTCGGCGCAGTGGGCCGAAGCACATCACATAGCAAACAATGGATTTCTCAATCAACAGAATGGACAGACGATCGGCCCTTCCCTCGGCTCCGTGAATGCAAAGGTGGACGCGTTAGGGGAGGAGGGATAGCGTCAGGTGAGTGGCTCTTGTTCTAGGAAGATGCTTCGGCATTCGCCTGGAAGTCAACACGGAATCCGACAATGATTAGAACAGTCGGCCTGAACTCACCAACACTGAAGTCATTATGTACATTTCTGACAAGTAGCCGAGATCCAGCCCGCGAGATCTCGATTAATATACGCTAGAGCCGAAATGCATTGACTTTACGTCTTACTTATAAATCTTTATGCTGATTCCATTCTTATATCCCAAAGTTGTAAGCCCTGGGGGATGAGGTAAAGTGATGATTATATTGAATTGATGAAATAGACACACACACAGACATACAGAGACACACATTTATTATTATATCATTATCATTATTATTATTATCATTATTATCATTATTATTATTATTATTATTATTATTATTATTATTATTATTGATGAGAAATTCTCGGGGCTTTAATATCGAGCCTAAAAGCGATTCCTTTATGCTCGCTTCTACCAAAGTTAGTTCCTCCCTTTGCATTGCCAGCACGCCACGCCCACTTTCGCCGCCCCGGCCCACTGCGCTTTTTCGACGGTGCTGACAGAGGACGGTGAGGCAGCGCGCGAAGTCTTCCCCTCACGGGAAGGTAATTGCGACCAAAATAAACGAAAACAGCATCATTCCATTTTTACAGTTCACGGACAAGTGATGGAGGTTATGATGAAAATCTAATTAGAGGTTATTTGCATACGCAATGTTTCCTCGCCATCATCTTGATGAGCGCTCCCCTTCCTAATAGCCGCACGGCCCTGGGCGAAACGCGCTGCGTGGGCAAGGGAGACGTCTCGTGCGTGCAGGTTCGCACGCACCTTGTTGTTCTCCAAATGAGCCTTTGGATCATTCTGCTCCTCGTACGTTTTCTCCGAAATGTTTCGGCAAGATGATATGACGTCGTTAAAATACTATGTTAATGGAAGTAAGTCAATGAAGTACTTGTTCATTTCATTTTTTGGACTGCATCTTTACTATTTGAAAAACCTTAAGACGATTAGAGAATTCATGACATTTTAATTGAGTGTACGATCTGAACGCCTACTCTGTGCTCACACTTAAAACAAACAAAAACATCACGGAAAGGTATATACAACATATGTAGCATAATTTTACTACGTTTAATGAAAATCGTTATATAAAAAATGCCAAGCAATGTTTATGTGTTTGAGAACCCCATGAAATTTAGTGTCTCTAAATGTAGATACCGTGGCTCGAATAGGTAACGCTAATGAGCTGTCATTACGAAATTCGATAACTATAACATATTTATGACTGCTAGTATGTACACTATTACGCCATTTTTGTAAGTTTTTAACGCGCTAACGCATTATGCGCATTATTTTTATCTAAAAACTCGAAATCATAATTTTTGAGTTAAGATTATAAAACAAATATTCGGAAATGTTTCATCTGGTTTCATTAATGTTATTACTATTACAAAAAATAAAAAAATATTATAACAAAAATCTATTCTAAAATATTAACGCTTCAGAGTCCCCATGATATATAGTGCATTTTGAAATTGCGAATTTTCAAAATAAAAGGTTTCATCCTATTTTTACCACAAATACAATGATTTCACAATTCTCTCTCGTTCGACACATCGTCAATAACGTCGAATGCTGCATTCAAAATACAGAGGACTGCCTCGTGTCGATATTCTTTAAAAAAGAATTCCAATTATTACGAGTAAACACCATTTTTTAAAACTCCCCAAGGCGGCGCGTCGGGGAGGGAGGGGAGGAACATAGAATCGCAGTTAAGCCGGTGATATACTGGGCTTTCGCGGGATTTGTCTCCGATTCATAAATCTGGGAGCCGCCTATCCGCCTCGTGCGCAGAGTTACTTTAGTCCGAGTGCGTCCTTCGATGGGGGGGGGGAGCAGTGGTGGCGGATTGCTCTGTGGCAGAGGCACTTTCTTATTCTGTGTTATAAATGTTGCAACGTTGCACACACCAAGTTGTGCCATTACACATTACTCAAATATAAGATTGTTCTTGATGCTATTTTTGTGGCTGTGATTTATTGATTTGAGTTGTTAGCTTTCTGCCAGACACTGCGTATTAAAGAAAAGCAAATAATAAAATACTCAAACAATATTTGTTATTCTACGAATAATTTTAAATTTTCTTAAATGAGGCATGTAAGATAATTTAAAGAGAAAAATAAAGCAGTTTCATTCAGTTGAGTTTATTGTAATAGAACGTAAGGAACGTTTTATTGTACGTAAAAATATGTACATGACATCAACCGACATTGTCAGTAAATGTAAAACATGAAGACAATAAAATGAACAAATTTCAAGAAGAAATATCTAAAAAAATATACGAGTTAATTGACAGCACTTAAAATTCGACGAGTCACTAATTTAGAATGTTGGATTAATATTAAATATATAATAAATAAATTCGGGTACTTGTTCAAAGTACTGAGTACGACCGACTTACTGTACACTTCAAAGTATAGCAAAAAGATAATAAAATATTTTAATTAATGTGTAGATAGTTTGTTTTCTGATCAGATTACATTTCTCTAAGACGGCATTCATTATTTTTTTATTTTTTTGCCGAGTTAAGTTCACTGTTCACTGTTCACAGTTTAGAAAAAAGCATTTGTAAATAAGTACAAATTCACTCCAATTGTTATAAGGTCTTTCCAAACATGAACAAGTATGTACTTTAATTACATGTTTATTTAAATAAGATATTTGAAACAAATAAAATAAACCTAGTAGCCTTGGAAAAACTTAATTAAACGCATTCATGAAAACAAAAATTTCAATATTTAGCATGGAATAATTAAAATGTTGCAGAGCAAACTGACTCCTGTCCGGCTGACATTCCCTTGCATATAAGAGAGCCCAGGAAATTAAAATAAGTGTATTTTGTGAGGACTGAGTTAATGACACGCCGCGTATAATTAAAAATGCATGACCAGAGGTATATGTATCTTACAAACACTCGAATAAGACTAGGTCTAGTAGAGTTGGCAGAAAAAACAAACAGAAACAATGAGAAAAGACAAAAACAAGAACAAAATAACGCAAAACATGCTCGGAACAAATGGCATTCAATTATTAATACAACTACTCTCTACATTTCATAAAACACCCGCCTTGTAGTCATACACTCTAGAAACAGTTTTGTTCCAATTAAACGAAATTTTTATTTTATAAGTCATTATTTTTATTATTTTGTTGATTTCCCTTTTATGCCGTTTCCTTTCCCACCATTTCCTTGCATGGTTTCTACGGGGAATTTAGACACCGTGGCTACGCGTGGGCGCACCTTCTTGCATTTTCAATCTCGCACTCGGCCTCGAGCTCTTTCTTCCTAGGAAGAAACCTTGCTTCGACCCGAAGGAGCCTCGCACGTGGAGTGGGGTGTGGGATCGCTGGGCTTCGGGCGGCTGCGTGGGAGAGAAAACACGCGCAGTTTACCGGGGCCGGAGCTGAGCTGTCGATATGATTTAACGCCGCCGTCCGCGAGAAGGCGGGCGCGCCCCCGCATAAAGGAGTGGGGGCGGCTCGAGGCGACGCGACGCGACGCGACGCACAGTGCCCAGAATAGCAATGCTAGTGCTCAGCGGAATAGGCTATGACTCGTGTCGTTTGTCTTAACGGGTCGGTGTTGAAGGCTGTTTACTCACGCGTTGGAGTGGAATAATTGGCTCATTATTATATTCTATTCAATGAAGGGGGACGTCATAATAAATATGTCTCCAAAATGTAACTTTCAATCTCTTATAAAATTATACTTCTGTTATACGAAAAAAAATTATACAACTTGTTTATTACGTTCCTCAATGTTTTCGTACAAATTTGAAAACACTTCTAATGTTGCTCGTTTTGAAAACGTACTTATGAATAAAGTTATACTTACTAAGAACTTATTACTTAAGTTAATAAGTACTTATGCATTGTAAACTAGTTGCTTAATATATATGACAAGAATCATTGGAAATTTTGATCTTTTGCCGACTAGTACAGCAACTACGCACACGTAGTGGTGGAGGCGGACACTACGGTGTGGAGGCGGAGTGGATGGGTGGCTATACCCGAAAACAACCCACCATCTTTACGACTTCTCTCGGCGCGCCGCCAGAGCTCGCCCATTGCCTCACAACTCTGCCACACACGGCTGAGTCAGCTCAGAGGCAGCATTGTCACTGCCTCTGCAGCGACAGGTCCTAGAGTTAGAGTCTGGTTGGTGCAGGATTTGTGACGCTGGGACGAGGAAAGAGAAATTCTCCACTAGCCCTTGTGTGGACAGGCGTTGGAGTTTACAATCCAACGGGGAAAGATGACCTCCACACACAAAACCATTCACTACTAGAAGGACTAATGGCTATAACAACTGACGCACCCGGAGACGTGAATTAAATAATCACACGTAACACTTCTCTGCCTCTTCGCTTGTAGCTTTGACGCTATAGTAGTTACTTCACACAGCAGCACGAATGGATTCCTATGAAAATATCTATTTGTTACTTAAATGGTGAAGCATTGCTATTGGATTTCTTCACGTCAAAAATGAAGTATCTACGTAAATAATTGTAATCGGAAATGATTCTGGCACATCTTCAGTAAATTATATTCTCGCAGACCAGTCTTTTTCCAAATGACATCTTCAATCGTAGTCTCAAGACCTCATTAATTATTTTACATCTTATTTTGGAGAACACTGCAACATTCAAGATGAATGAATCTGTATGCTACTTTAAAGGAGAAGAAAATGGACATCTAGATCTTTTAATGATCGAGATCTCCAGATAGAACTCCTCGTTACCCTGCAAATTCCATGATCTTTAACGAACAAAATATAGAATAATTTGTAAAAATGAACAAAAAATATCCTAGATCATAGAAGAAAGGGCACAAGGCAGAAAACTGTATTCTGATATTTTAATCTGACTATAAGTAAAAACGATTATTTACACAATTGAATAAAAATAAGTATATACAAGTAATTATACCTAAATATCATGTATTAGCACTTTCTTAATATCTTTGAAAAAATTTCATGTGACTTGCATTATTCTGATCAATCGAGAAGGTTTTACTTTCTTGCAATATGCGCACTGTTTAAAAAATGCCACAAACCATCATCTGTAAACATTCCCAATTTTCCTACCAAACTACACTTTTACATGGCAAAATATTTTTATAAGAAAATACTCAGAACCTGAAAGTATTGTTTTTAATTTTCTGTTCCCGAAAATATACCTTACAACGAAAATACCGCAACTCTCGTCTCTCGGCTTTACTACAAAATTTCACAACATTTCTATGCGACCAACAAAAACTGGGTGTGAAATATCCAGCATATAAATTCGGGGGAGGTAAAATCATAAGAACCACAGACGCGGGGATTCACGGAAAATAAACTGACGATGCATCGGATGGCGCGACTGCAGGAGCAACGCATTCACAGGGAATTGCGGAGGCAGGCGGAGGGAGCGCGGAACGCGACTCTAGCGTCTATATTCGCGCCTCTATACTCCCCTTTTATGGATGCGAATGAGGCAGTGGAGCCGCTTCCCGCCAGATTCCGCTCGCGGCGCCATGCGGTCCTTCCCCTCCGCTGGCGGGCGGGCAGGCATCGCGCTGTAAATTCTATGACAAACGCTAGCTATTTCCTCGCAAGTGAAACGGCATCCGTGAAATGTATCAGATGCAGATGTTCCATTTCCTCACGCATACGAGCTCTATAAAGCGACACAGAAAAACTACAATAATTATCACTGGTGGCACTGAAATTACATTTTAATAACTATTATTAAATGCCGTCATTGTTTTGTTCACTGAGAAGACAAAGTAAACAGTTTCGTATGTTCTATTATGAACAAATATAGATGAATAAAATGAGTTAAAAAGCGTCACATCATACATAACATTTTATGGCTTGTAAAGGTCGAGTATATCCCCGGTGATGATCAACTAAAAGAAATATTTCGGGAATAATAACATTTGTTTTGATGTCACGTGAAATAATATTTGTATAAAAATTGAAAAATGTGTACTACTTTCAAAGAGTATTAATAGTTCTGAAACATGATGATGCTGTTATTATCAGAATACTTACTTCACAAACATTTTACGCAGTACGCCAATTTCAAAATCGTATTTTCATTTCAGTGGTTTTAGATAATTTTGTAATATTAAAAAATATACCATGGAAGTGTTTTAAAATTTAAATACGGAAAATACAAAACTGCGTATGCCATATACATACAAGGCAAAAATACACAACTAATTTCGCGAAATTAGAAATTCGGTAAAAACAAACATATCAACCCCCACAAAACATCCTCCGCAGCCATTTGCGGCGGCGCCCGCTTCCTCTCTTTCAATTTTGCATTCGCCTCCTCCGCATTCCTCGCACATCCGCGCGTACACCCCACATGGCACACAGCGGGCGCGTACGTGCCGCGCATGCGCAGCGGGGCGCGGCGGGGCGGCGCTTCAGCTGCAGCTGCCTCGGCGATGCGTCACCGGCTGCGGCCAAGTGGGCGAGCGGGGAGGCGGAGGAGGAGGAGGGGATCAATTTGGAGCGGCCTCTGCGCCGGCAGCTGCGGCCCGCCGCCACACCCTCCCGTGGCGTTCGTCGTCGTCGGCGGCGGCGGCGGAATCTGCGCGCGGGGCCGAGGCTGGGCTTGATGGCCGTAATAAGAACGCAAGTGGTCGCCGGCGAACGGCGGCGCGGCGAGGGGCGGCGGAGGCGGTGGGGCGGAGGCAGCGCGCGCGGCGGCGGTGGATGAGGCGAGAAATGATGCGGGGGTGGAGGGCGGGAGGGGCGATGCTGGAAACATGAGGGAGAGCGTGAAAAGCGACAGCAAGAGGTTGACGATTACGCGCTCTTAGAGACAGTTGAAGAGAGAATTAGAAGATGAAGACGAAGGAATTGGCTGCACAGAGAATGCCAATCAAGAGAATGAAAATACGCGTGGCATTAAATTATAACAATCGGTAAAAAGTAAATATGTAGGGTAAGACATAAGGTGATGATCAGATTGAAAATGCCGAAGCAAAGAAACATTACGAGCATGGAAAAGTCGTGCATATTATAATAATGACGGAGAAATCTGTAGGAACATTAATGAGATACACCTGCGTTTAGAGACTATGACACAATCCTCTGGAATAAAAATAATGGGAGTTAAAATATTAATACTACAAAAGAACAAAGGGATAAACACTCAGACAAAGAAAAAGAAAAGTAATCGAGACTAGAAGTAATTGTTAATACACGCGACGAAGGCAGCAGGCCCACATTCGAAGATGACTCCATTTACAGTGGCTCCGAAAAGTGACGTGTCTGGAGGTCGGCGAAGAGGATTGCGTATGGGATCCGTAATGGACGGAAAGGCCCGGGGCAGAATCGAAATCGCTGCGGGCGAAGGCAGAGGCGGAGACAGCGAGTGCAAAAGCGGAGGCGGTGGGGGGGGGACGTCGGATGCGTGGGGGCACCGCACCGCACCGGTAATTGCTCGTTAGAATCCGCGGCGAGCCCCAGCTGGCGCCACGTGCGGGGACACGTGCCCCGACCCCTGCCCTCCCACGCCCCCCCTGGCGCCACCACCGCCGTATTACGCACGCACCTCCGGCGCCGCCGCGGGCCCATCTGCAGACGTCTCGCGGTTAGGCCCTGTCAGCCGCGCCTATCGCGCCATTCGCAAGGCGTTGGGACACGGGGCGGGGAAGAGGCTTGTCTTGGGGGAGGCCCTTCGATTATTAGGAGTTTATTCCCTGTAAATTGGTTTTCATCGCATGACGATGGGGATCAGTAATAGCAAACTGTAATCACCCTTTGAGTAGACGCTACTGAGTATCTTGTTCACTAGCACAAACTCATTTTACGGTATTCAAAAAATTGCCACGAATCATTACTGTATAAGATGGAAATTCAGTTGATTCAGTCAAACAACTTTTAGTAAGGATGAATATTCATTACAGAAGGATGTATGGAAATAATGTTTAATAAACAATATCTATTTAAATATAAGAAAGAAAAGAAAATATAAACAAAGAACTTAGTTTTCAGCCCAAAATATGCAAGCTCTGTGAATAATCGCTACGTGATCAAAACGATCATTATCAAAATAAATTTTTGATACCAGATAAGACCTTTAATTTACCATATTTAATTATTAGAAGGTATATACCTCACCAGCGATCTAATTAATATTTATTTAATTGGTGAATAAAATACTTACCGTCAAGAAATATTTTTTGTGTACATGAGGGTGGTGATATTCATTTAAATACTGGTTTATTAAACTTCAGCACTGCAAGAAAAATGTTGTAATGGATTTACGTTTTTGGTAACAAATTACCGTACTAACAAAAACTTCGCCATATCTTACCACGGAAGTTGGAAATTAAACAAAACATTAATATCCGAAAAAAAGTTTATCATGAAGAAGAAAGTGCAGCTTACTCTAATACAAAAAAGCAGTAATTTTCAGGTAAACCTAATGTTTTTGTACTTAACACGTACTTTTATATTTCGAAATAAAAACAGAACGAAATCTCTGGGGATAAACTTACAGTGTCTAGCGAATGGGCGCATTATGCCAGTCGAGAGAATAAACAAGGGAAGAAAGGGTAGAAAACTGTCTTAATGCCGCTATGAATATAATTATAAGGCGTTAAATACAGAGAGACGCTTCTTGTTGCGGTACCCTAAGCCCTCGCCCCAGGCATTTCCACCGTAAACGCAGCCGCCACTAGTCGAACCTCTAACTTAACCTACCGCTGTTCTGCGTTCGCCATCCCGCCACGACTCTGCCTCTCCTTTTGCGACCGCTCTGTCAACCTCCTGCTACCCAACGACGCGTGACGCGTCCAGTGACTACCTTTTACAGTTCCCAGACGAAACTGGCTTTTCCTTGCTTAAAAAAAATACGAACAGAGTTTACTGTGTTATTCAAGAATATAAAATCTGTTTTAGTGTTTAATCATGGGTCGAAAAAATGAATGAATTAATGTATACATAAAATAAAAATACAATTTTCGCAGATTTCATCAATTTCGCATAATATAATTTCGATTACTTTTAATACACATTCGACAACTACGAAGATGTCACTGGATTTTGCAATCAGGAGTCCGAGTAAACTAAATACAATCAACGTACAAATAAAATTCAATATATTAGAACCCGGAGTCGATAAACAAAAACTTGCCAGTGCTGCAAACTACCTTAGTGCGGCCCCGCACGGAGAGGGTGAACCAGAGCGAGAAACAACACGATGGAAAGTGCGAAACAGGGCGCGGCGTGTCGGGACGGTCGTGTGGTCGAGCGGGGCTGGTTTCGGGCGCCACCCGGCGCTGGGCAGTCACTCGGCCGCCTCTCCCCGCTCCCTTCCCGCCCCTTCCCACCCGCCCCATCCCGTCCCATCCCCGCACCTTCCCCCGCCCCTTCCCCGCACCTCCCCGCCCATTCCCGCCCCATTCCGCCCCATTCCCCCATTCCCGCCCATTTCCGCCATCGCCCATTCCCGCCCATTCCGCCCCCATTCCCGCCCCATTCCCGCCCATTCCCGCCCCATCCCGCACACCCGCACCAACCCGCACAACCTGCAGCCGCGCCTCTCCGCCGCCACGCCGCCCGCCCTTCTCACCAACCCCTCCCACCCGCTGCGTCACGGCGGCGCGTCCTAATCCCGTAATTAACTCCGCATTCGGAGCGAAAGCGCGCGCACTTCGCCGCCTCCTCCGCCGCCGCCGCCGCGTTTTTTGATGCTCCGCAGCCCTGGCGACGCGGTTTAGCGCGTTGCCTTTGAGCTTTTTACGGCCGCCGGGGATTATATCTTTAATCAGGGGTCGGCTGGGGGTGCGGCGCGCGCCCCTCCTCGCCGCGGTTGGCACCACTGTCGCCCTCCGCGTCGCGCCCGCCGGCTGATTAGTAGGGCTCCAATCACGGCGCGCCTCTCGCGTCTTGCTGCGTGGAAGAGCCTGCCGCTGAGAGTGGCTATCTCGCACCGAGAGCCTCTGTCGAATTTGTTTAAAAGTAATAAAGGAAAATGAAAGTGTACTTAAATGTTTATTTCATCATCTCGCTGACGTGTTCTTTAATTTCAATTATATTCGTAATTGTGATCATGCATTCCATCACATCGCGTACTCTCCCTGCCAAATTAAGTTATTAAGATGTGCGTTAAATTAGCTTTATATTACATTTTGAAAAATTTTTGTTATTAAATAATCTATAAACTATCCTTCAATAATAGTTTAAAGAAACTTTTAAAAGAGTAAATCATTTTGATAGGTCTCACAATTAGGCTTTGTTAAATACTAGAAAATCAAAATTAAGTTTTACAATATTTTTTTATCGATATTGTTCTTCGGTTTTTGTGCAAATTACGTTTTAATACTTGAAAATTTTAAGCCCAATATTTAATATTACTCGTATTTATTATTATTTGGTTGTTTCTCACATATTTTAGCTATTATTGCTTTTAAAAACATCGAATCAAAAGCGTATTGCAAAAGAGTCAGAATGAAACAAATTAGGCGGCGTGTGTTTTATAATGTTCGTACAACATACTCGTTTGAGAGTGTGTCAGCGCTCTTCGTGAGCCGAAGTCGCCTGCTCTCATTTCCAGCCTTCGGAACCGAGTCACTACTTCCTCCAGGGATCAACATGTCAACGAAGCCGGCGAGATCTTCCGCGGGCCAATCTCCACCGGAGACGCAGGGTCGATCGCCTGCCTCTGCGTTTTATTCCCTGGGCAGCAGCTTTGTCGTCCCCCTTCTTTGGAGACGCGGTGTTCGTCATTGCAGCTACAACCGCGATCTACGTCGCGACGCAATCTGCCCGAGGAGCTCCGCTTCGGGCCCTTTATGCGCCGAGACGCGCGCCTCTCATCATCGTTCCAACTCGCGCTAGCGCCGGCGGTGAGCGGTGGTGGCGGTGGTGGCGGTGGAGCGGTGGTGGTGGTGGAGCGGGAGACGAGGCGCATGGCTACGTCGGGGTTCGGAGGCGGTGGAGAGGGGTGTTAATGAAGGGACTTTGACACCAGCAGATATTAGCTGAGGGCCATTCAGGAACCAATCCAGAAAGGAAAGATACGTGATAAGCGAGCGAGAAAAATGAAATGGTAATATCAATTACACTTATAAAAATATTGGAAACAAAAGAGAAGGAGAAATGCGGTTCGTATAGATACAATAAGATTCAAGTAATGGTCCAAAAATAATAGATATGTTTCTATTATTTATAAGAGCTTGAATGGAGCCAAAGATGACTTTTTGCTAATTAACATATGGGAGAAAAACTCATGTAACAATGTTACACATGTTGCATTGTAAACATAGCGTCCCTGATTGCTAGGTATCATCCTACACCAGCTTTTGGCAAGTATTCAAACTACGAAACATATGAAGTGAAAGTTGACGGCAATTAAGTGCGACGCATCCGTAATAACTGCGATGTGACTTCTGACGCAGCTGAAATTGAATACTAATCAATGCAATCTCCATATAAAATACAATCATCGCTAGTCATCAGGATGTCACCCAAGTGTTTGTGTACTATCTAAGCACCAGTAGAGAATGGGGTCCCTCCCAATAAGAAAAGCCAGGCCATATCAGGAATGTCACATCTATAACCTCTATTTATGAGGTTGTCTATCAGACTTTCATTTGGAGAAGAGGTCATCTTCCGCCCACTTATAACGTGAGAAGTTTAAGCATTTATTCACAACCGCTCTGCACTAACAGGAGACGCAACCGCCAACAATATAATATAAGCTAACTGCTGGGGAAAAAAATGTTTTACTTTGGTATGGCGTAGGTGATTCGAAAAGAATAATACCAGGAAAGCGTTGTCCACGAACGATGTCTGTAGATCGTTTTTTTGAAAAAGTAAACAATCAAGGAAAAAACAAATACACCGCGACAAATAGCTGGACGAGAAGTTAAAGAAATGAATGTACGGGATGCTCATCAGAATGCGTAAGGATTTTAATTTAAGTAGACTCGAAAACAGGTGAGTGTTAGCAGAACCAATGTACATAGGAACCAGGCGAGATTGTAGATAATCGAGAAACTGCATGGAAAGGAAACGCTTTTAAGGTTCCGAAGGTTGTTCAGTTTAATACATCGTTTGCAAATTTGGTCACTTGAGATGAATGAGTGAGCATCTTTGTGAGTGGCGAAGATAACATACACTACCTAATGAAAATGAAAATAAACAGGAGCTGTAGAGAAAATATACGTTAAGTTCGTGAGAGGGTCCTTGAAATTCCATTCGTAGGGCAAACGTTTCGAAACATACCATGTGTCATACTTGTATAAATGTAAGCACGAGATAACAAACGTAATTTATGTGTAAATTAGAGAACAAATTAGTATAAATGACATTAACATGCAAGCCCCAAGTACATGGCATCATGGCTGGAATGAATGAGAAATATCGAAAAGTTTTAAAAATATGCTTAAAGTACAGCATGAAAACAGACAATAGAGATTGAGGCGTTGAAGATTGAGAAAGATACTCAAAATAAAAAAAAATAAAATTGGAAGATGTAAAGCAGAAGTGAGCCTCAGAATTATTGATGAAACTGGAATGAAAATACTCTAATGATACAGTCAATTAGATATAAGGACTAAATAATAAAGACCTCAAAATTCGTGAAATTGACAACAGCTTCACACAAATCAAGGAAGACTTAGAATTACATGAAGTCAAGTATTAAAAAAGGCCGTAACTAGAAGAGGGTTTACTACAGGAGGTTGTATTGGCAAGGTTGATTATTTGGATTTGAGAGACAATTACTCATTTAAAATGCTCACAGAACACACAAAATGTTAAAGGACATATCAATGAACTGAATTAAGTTATAAAACAGAAGACGTACGGAAAAATTCACGTCAAAGACAATATATTTCTGTTCTCTTAAAGAGAAAGAGCATTAAAATATTCCACTCGTGTACTGAATCAATACAGGCTGGCAGTAAACGAGGACGGTGCGGTAGTGAATCTCCGGAGGGTCAGTTTCACGACAATTTTTACAGCCCAGTGACATCCAGGCGCACAAAGTGTGGTGGTAACCCAACAACGGAGTGTTTATGTCCCACTTAATAACGTGCCATTTCCACGTGTCAATATGTATTATGCGGTTTAACAAAACCGCAGCTATTATCAGTAGCCTGGAAATTACAGATACGTTGTCTCGAATTTTCTGCATTGTCTTCCTACAAATGAAGCTGCTCTTTTGTTGAGAATTTCAATTTCCAAGAAAATGGACTAAATAACACATTCATTATTTAATTTAAAATTTAAATAATAAATGCAAATAAATTCGAAAAAATCCTGTCATTATATTGTAGAGGGAGGTATATACTACTTTTTGTGAGTTTACGTTTATGTGAGTTTTGTTTTGAGAGCGTTTTATAGATGTTATTTATTAACAAATTTAATACTATTAAAAGGGCTTAACAAATAGTAGAGGACAAAATAGTCTTAATATTGAATCCACCACGCGTTTGATGGTAAATTGAGTGCGTTGAATAGTATTGAAACTTTTGAAAATAGTATAGAAAATAAGAACTATTGTAGGAAAAACTGTGATGGCTAAATGATGAAACTTAAATTCAAGGGTAGTGGAAGTGCTCAGTGATTCTAAAGTCTGAAGGGTTTATTACACTTTAAAAAACGTTTATAATTTGAGATGCATCACCAGGGTGCAAGGTGCAGGTAAGATATGAAAATAAAATTTTCAGTAAGAGTATTTCCACGTAATTAATTATTTAAATTCAATGTATTCAAAGAGGCTTCACAGAACTCATTTAATAAATAGAATTATTAGACCTCTGATGGAGTTCTACAGTGTCTTCGACCCCCTCACCACGCAACATCCGGTACTCAACGCAGAGACCACAACCACCTTTCATTCTTTAATACGATTCTTGATTACGAGAATAAAGGCAGAAGTCGGAGAAGTAAGATAATGCAGCGCGACGTCGTTTGGGCCGAGATGCTCGCGGATATATGACGTCATTACGCCCGTAATTACGACCTTCCTGGCCATAACAATTCGACGCGTGATGGCCCGAAGTAATCTGCTGGGTAATATCTGGTGGCGCGCGGGCCCGGCCCGGGCGATGAGTCGGCGGCGAGGGGCGGCCGAAGAGGGCGGCGTCCCTCGAGACCCGGGCGACAGCTCAAGGGCGAGGGACGGCCGGATCTACGACGCGGCGGAGCGGAGGGGGAGAAGACGTGAAACGAAACTGCGACTTGCTCAGGTGTTCCGAGCAGGTGTCGGTACAAGAAAGCTTAAGACGTTACTTTCTTTTGAGTTTGATTTTGATGAAGGCGAAAGGGTAGAGTTTCTAACCACTGCAGACAATGGATATCCGGGGAGAGAAGGAAGACTATTGAATTTTTTAATGAAAAATACATTAGACGTGGCAATTACGTACAAAATAAAACATTATTCTAATGATAAAAGTACGGACGTATCTGCATATATTAACTGGTATTTAAAAGTTTAATTCCGGTTATCCCTCCAGATGTCACAAACTAACTTCGTAAATTCACGTGTATGCTGAAATACTGATCTCCGACGCTTGTTGAAGATTCCCTAGGACTGTGGGATTGGCCATAGGAGGGTAGATGTTTGGCCAATTGTTCGGTCTTTGGACGGGAAGAATCAGAGTCCGTTGCCAATGTTTTAGAGTGACGCTTAGAAATTCGACTCGAGGAGATGAAGAAAAATCCGGAAATCTTGCGGTTGAACTATGATATAGGCAATGATGTAATCCCTGTGGCCACTAAAGACCCGGCCATACATTTATCGGTAGTTTTTCGCCCTGAAGTATGGAATATAAAAGTCAGTTTGGTTTGACGTTTATAGAAATGTTATCTAAAAATTGAATCATATAATCATTGTGAAGAAGTATAACAATGGATTGAACAAGCAGACGTCAGTGTCAATGACGCTCATACAACAGAGAACGCGATAGAGAAGGAAAATTAATTTTTGAAGGAGAGTACAACAATATGCCAACTACTTCTTGTAAATTAAAAAAGTTATGTGAAAAATTTGTAAGGAACATATGTATTATAGTTGTATCATCTTCATTATGACTTCAGTCAAACTTTAGGTTTAGATAATTACAAACTAACTTTGCAGATCATAAAGTGACCACACCAAACGTATCACATACCCCTTTTTCATGCCTGAAAATTTTATGATACACAAGAAGATCATATTTACCTCCATTTAATATTAAAACAAATGTTAGCTCATAATTTCGAGTTATACTACTCGTAATAAAAATAATACTAGTAATTTTGAAAATTAGATTCCTCTTGCGTAAAAAAAATCATCCCATTAACGCAGACTTGGGAAGAAGGGTGCTTCTGAAAGATGACATGTATTTAATTTAATAAATTTAGAATAAAAATTGTAGGAAAAATCGTTTTGAGAATATGTCAATGAATACATTTTAATTCTTTAATATAGTAATTCGAAAGTCAAAATAAATATTAATTATCTGGTCTCCACGCATTTGACGATACCTTATATAAAAGAAAATTCACATTACCAATTGAGAGGTAGTAATCATCATGAGACATTTGCTTACATCTATTCCATCTGCTATTTAAGCATTCCAGACCAAACTGTTTGCATTCTAAAAATAAATGTTTCTTCTGAAAAGATCAAAAGATAAAATAAAAACTAGTTTTACTGCTGAAATTCGAACCACTCAATACGATTAAGCAAGGCAAGCTACACTAATACATCTGTGTAACGCTCGACGTAATTGCTCTCCAGTTTGGAACCTATCCCAAGAGATGTGCTATTCGCCAACAGGCTCATTTTTAAGCGTCTTCAGCGAGAGCGCGAGGAGTAATGAGGGAGTCTGCGAGCTGACGCCGTTGCGGCGCAGCGCGGGCCTCGTTCTCGAAACAAGTTGCGCAGGAGCTCGTATTTCACCTTCCATCTGCCTTGCACATGAGAACGCCCACTCTCCGGCCAGCAGTTACTTCTCTTCTCGACCGTCCGTGTCTCTTGTTACTTCTTTCTCTTGACTCCACCCCGTTCGCAGTCCCACTAGCACACTGACTTGAATTCCTACTGCGCTAGTACGTCAACTTTTCAGCACGTCAGTCTTAAGCTCGTTTGCTTACAAGTACGTCCTTGTTACAGCAAAGACGCGTAACAAGACGTCCGAACTCACGCCAGAGTGACAGCACTCCAATCCACTTGCTTACAAGCCGCCCTGTGCATCATTCTAACATCACTCTAGTCTAATCTATTTAATCACAATACTTTACATCAACAGTTTTACATACCAGTTATCACTGTTCTAGTCTACTAGCAACGCATCAGCTTGTCATGCTACCTCGGCAAGCGCCACAAACATCACTTCTTAATCAATCCCTCAATCACCAACACCCAATCCTTGCGTCAACTCATTTCACGACTCTTGCACTCACCTTTTAATTTTCTCGCTCAATGCTCCCCACTCAACCCATTCTTCCTCCTCTCACGACTTTCACACCGACTCTTCATCCACATCTACCCGCTCGTTCTCGTCACTCTTTATTTACTCTCTTTCACTAAACCTTCCTCACCTACGGCACCAGCCCACTCTCTTTCCACCCGCCCCTCGGCATTCACGCGTCCGCACGGGCGGCGGCGCGGAGCTGTGGGGCGGCGCAGGGTGGGCAGGTCTGGGTGCAGCTTGGCCCAGGCGGCTGGCGCTGCGCTGGCGTAACGAGGCGAAACGCGAGATTAGTCCGTGTCGCGCTTTAATTAAACGAATCAGTTTCCCGCAGGCGCCGCGCGCGTCTCTACGGACCCGCGCTACACGCGCGTCGCGCGGGTTGCAGCTCGCGCCTTACTATCCGTGCCTGCAGCTTTATGCATTCCGCTGCAATTTAGTTTGCATGCGACTGTGTAAGCAATTTTCCAAGGAGGGCTGCGCATGCACTCAATTAATTTCAACTTTTAATCATGTATGCATGTATGTATGTTCGCAGTTACACAAAGACAGTAAATTAGGCGTTCAAAGTGAATTTCGAAAATCAATGAAAAGTTTGCTTTACTGTAAGAAATTGACGAGAAAAAAAGGTTTTGTTTGGATCAGATGCTGCTGTAAAGGATCAACCTGCGTATTACTGGAAATTATTTTGTTTTTAAAATAAAATGTATTTCTGATGATACGTCGCGAAAAGGAAACTGATGTTTCAAAAAATGTTTAACTTTAGTAAATCTCCAGAATAATTCAATCCAAATTTCGGAAAATCTATTATAGATTTCATGTTACTTGTATTATAAAATACATGTACTTCAGGCACCCAAAATTCTGGCAGTATATGAAACATTTGTTATATAATTTATTTCAATTTACCAGGCGAATGTCGAAGCAGTACCCTAACAAACGAGCCATGGACAGCGCACGATCTTCTTTTTCTCTACCTCGTCTTATCATCTCCTCTCACATACACACACATACTTACACGCACTACAAATCTATAACACAGGTCGCGAGAGCGGTATAAAGCATGGAATTTATTACGGCTGGAGCGAGAACCCGCTGAGTTGTAAGGGAAAATCGAGGCGCGTATATATGGGTGTATGTAGGTCGGCGCTAGGTCTCGACATCTACCTGGGCAGGAGCACTGCTACTTCCCGGAAGAAAACATTCACTACACTACGGTGACATGACCGTAACACTTGTCATGTCAGAAGTCACCAATCAATCAATCAGTATCTTTATTTCATATCCAAATCCTCCATTTATTTCAGTTTGTCAGAAGGGCAAGTAATTTGTGTGATCCTTGTTATTCTCTGATTACAAATATTGATAGAGTTGTGATAAATTTAAGGAGAGGCAAGTTTGATAATATAAGCAAATGCTGTGAAAGTATTCATATTTATCTGGTAATTATTTGTTAAGATAATACATTATTTTAAAATCAATACTTTACTAATGAAATGTAATTTACTTTATACATGTAAAGTTACAAAATTTTGGGGGAGCACATCTGTGTGTGTGTGTCGCACTAAACACTTGTGGAAATCTAAAATTAAACCCATTGGTTTGCTTTGAGCCGGCATTTTAGAGGCAGCTAAAAGCATCGTCACAAGTAGATTAACGAACCATACACCACTCGGAACAAGCAGTAGCGCACTCCTGCGGGGAAGGTACGGCACGTGGAGAAACATATGAGCATGGAACACTAGCTCATCAACCGAAACGAGAAAAAAAGAGATAGATAGATAGATAGATTAGAGACAGACAGACAGACAGACAGACAGAAAGGAAGGAAGGACATAATCTAATAAAACTTTATATTAAAGTAAAATGGGATGGATAATAATGCCGATAGATGGAATTTGTTTTTAAATGTAACTTATTTTAATATTCTACTCAGGCTGCTCATGCATAGCGAGGTAGATTTTTGTGAGGTGGTCTCGTGTTACATTCCTGGCCAGGGTAGAATTAAACCTTGGTTTTCTAATCCAATTTGTCTACGTTTCTATAGCTGTATGACGAAAGGAAAAACTCAGAAAGCCTAAGTAAGCTAGGTACGGTGATGGAAATATTCTGGCCAGATGTTTCCCTTACTCCCAGACGTGGATAATAAGTAATAACGATGATAGTTCCGAATCTCGTCGGTGGCAAAATTGTCAAAACTAGCTACATAGAATACTAGCTTAGTCGAATTCAGCAGCTGCCAGAATAGAATTCTAGCGCCCGGCTGCTCTGAGCGGTAGAGTCCAGAGATTATTCCGACCTAGACCAGACGAATGCTGGAGTCGTACAATAACTAGTAGGTCACTGGCATCGTGCGATCTTTTCTTACTCTTCTTTGAGATATCCGTGCCCTCTACTTAAACATTACTGTACTTCACTGCCACATGTCGGGAGCTTAGAGCTTGTCCCGGTTGGAGTGGAGCCCTGGTGGTTGGAGATACCTCGTTGGGGAAAGAGCCGACGATTTGTCGGCGCTGAATCTATTCATCCAGAGGAAAAGACCACCGACACCAGAGATAAAGTATGCACTTTTCTTACGGGAATAATGGCCTTAACCGTTAACGCTCCTGGAAATCCTAATCAATCAATCAATCTACAACATTGTCATGATAGAAATATAATAATTAAAACTATCTCAAACGAGTCACTGAAGCACAGCAGCTCTCATTCGACGGCGTAAATGTACAGACAAGTATCATCCCCGGACACCAGCCCCTCCGCACCCTGTCCGCCAATAACCAACGCCGGCCGCCTCTTTGTTAGCGAACAGCATGGTCAGCCAGCGTGCCCCGTTCCGGTACGAGGAGCAACCGTTCACAGGGGGACAGATGCGGCCCGCGCCCCGGTCCCCCTCCCCCTCCCCCGACCGCCAGCGCGCACGTGATGAAGCCGTAATGACCGCACGGGGCGCGAGGGGCTCGTGACCATTGTCGATCGCAATTTTGTTCGCACGTGGCTCTGCCGATTGGTTCCTGCGAGAGAGTAACAGATTGCCTGTTTGTTTCCACGAACAGGACAACGCGAATGAAAAGCAGAGAGGCGCTGAGTTCTCTACCTCTATGAAGAACATGCATGGACACGGAGGTGTTTAGAATTTGCATCGAAATGTGGCAGCCAATAGGCATTACGCTTCAAATAAGAACGACGGACTCAACATTGTTTATTTGAATTCACAGTCAATTATAATTAATACCCGTTTTAAATAGGAAAGTAACCAATTACTAACATATAATAACTAATTCAAGAAAAAGTTCATTAATGCCAAAAAATGATTTTATTTAATTGACATCTTATTTAATAAAATTGAATAAATCTGCACGAAATGACGCAAATTAGAGTATTATGAGTAATATTCGTTTTGCTTGCTGTAGCATATTTTAATAAGCAATACTGACGATGACTAGAACAATTCATATTTCTCCAATAATACACCCAATGAAATTACGGCACTTGAGGCCCCTCACCATCTTCGAAATCACCATAAAGTTAAGGATTCTCTGACTCAACCAGTAAAAGTTTCTTACTAGACTAGTTTGAAAGAAATGCATAGATGAGACAAACAGTAGTACGCAGAATACGGTTCAATACTTTAAGACAACTAGCGAACCCTAGTGTCCAAAGACAAACATATTTATGGAATAACCGTTTCCATTTTGTACACAAACTTTGAAGTAAGTATTGCAGCAAAGATTTTTTTAATTCTCGCTTTATAACAATCCAGGAGTAGCTACCATTAAGAGTTACACATCCAAAAAATCGTTGTATGCGCTTCGGCCGAAAAATGAATGCGTTTATTTGCAAACTTCAACCAACAACGTTTACTTTCAGACGTTATATATGAACATAGTTTTTTAGACGTACGGTGTAAACTGTACCCAATTTTAAAACTTTTATATGAGCGCCTTAAACTTTCGTAGATTAACAACACGTTTCACGGTTCTTTACCTTTAAATAAAGCACTAAAAAAGTAAAAAAGAAAGCTGAAGTTACAGACACTCGTCAGGCACAAATTGAGTGACGGTGGGCGCCAAACAGCGTGGCCGCGCCGGCACGCGCGCCGCATATGGAGCGGGGCTGGGCAAGCGGGAGGGCCGGGCGGAGCGGAGGGCAGCTTGCGTTGTCGGGTCGAATGCGGCACGGCGCCTCCCCTGGGAGGGCCGGCAGTAGCCAGGCGGCCGCCGCGCTCATGCCGTCTGCCCGCTTTCCCCGCTCCGCCCCCCTCGCCACGCCGGCCCGCACCGCGCACCGCCTGCCCGCCCGCGCCGCCCGCGCCGCCCGCCACCAGCTCTCGCCCACCCGCCCGCTCGCTCGCTCGCCGCCCGCCCCGCCCGACGCGGCTGGCACCTGCGCCTCTGCCGATGGAGCCTTTGGCGGAGATTCCACCTCCCTTGGGGCGCTGCTGCGCCCAAGCACATCATGTTCTCCCCGGTGGGGCTCTGACGCTTCGCGTGAGACCGTTGCTTTACTGAAAGGTTATAAGGTCAGCGCACAAGAAAGAAGATACACATGAAAATTCATTTTGAGTTAAGTGAAGAATTAGGTTTAGGAAAATTATTCTGTAATAATGATTTCGTTTATTACTTGAAATTGTTTCTCTAATACATATCCGCTATTTTCAAAATCATTGTTACAAATGATTATATCACTGAGGCCGCAAAAGGATCGTGCAAGAACGGGATCGACGACGACTGAGCACAATCATTACACATGACAGAGGTGCAACCCTCCCGAAAATTGCTGCAGATTTCAATGTTGGGTTATCAAAGAGTGTCATCGTGCGAACCATTCAACAGATCATTTTCTAAATAGGGTTTCGGACGAAGTCCTACTCGTGTATCCTTGATGACTGCACGACAAATATTTACGCCTTGCCTGCGCCCGTCAACACGGACATTGGATTGTTGATGACTGGAAACACGTTGGCTGGACTGACGAGTCGTTTCACATTGTTTTGAGCGGATGGTCGTGTACTAGTATGGCGACAATCTCATGAATCCATGAGCCTTGCATACCAACAGGGTTCATGCTGGTGGGAGCTCTGTGATGGTATGAGGCGTGTGCAGCTGGAGTGATATGGGATCCCTAATAGGTCTACATATGACTGACAGGTGACACGTAAGCATCCTGTCTGGTCACCCGCAGCCCTTCATGTCCATTGTGCATCCCGACAGATGTGGGGAATTTCAGCAGGGCAATGCGACAGACCACACGCTCAGAATTGCATCAGAGTGTCTCTATGAATACACTTCTGAATTTAAACACTTCCACTTGCCACCAAAATACCCAAATATGAATATTATCGAGCATATCTGGAATGCCTTGCAACGTGTAGTTCAGAAGAGATCTCCACCGCCTCCTACTCGTACAAGTTTATGGATAGCCCTGCAGGACTCATGGTGTAAATTACTTCTAGCACGATTTCAGGCATCAGTCGAGTCCATGCCACTTCGTGTTGCGGCACTTTTGAGTGCTCGCAGGGGACCTACACGATATTCGGCTGGTGTACCACTCTTCAGTATACATACTCTAATCAATGTTTTGAACTAGTTTTCAATCGCTGTCTACAAGTTCTGTTTCTCTAAATACTTTCTACTATCCACAGCTGCATTCCTTGTCATCTCACCAAGAGGGTAAGCATTTGAGCGTTCAAACACACTGGTCTGTCTCGGTTTCTCCACGTCTTTAGACGCACGTCTCTAGACCGGAGGATAATATTAGCCGTCTGCGAGCCATCTCCGTTCGCTGAAGAGGGACATCGCCCCCGTTTGTCAAAGGGAAGTGGCGACTCCCTCTCGTCGCGCCCCTTCAAACCCCCTCGCCCACCTGTTTGTCACCTGCCACCGCGCAGCGGAGAGAGCGCTATCTTTAGCACCACCCGCCCTTTCGAGCTCCGCTTGCGCTTCTCACACCACCTGCCCCCCCCCCAGCTCAACCCTACATCCACATCCCCACCCATCTCCCTCACGGGCACTCGAAACACTCGCCTGACCTGTGATTAGAGCTTGACGCCCGCGCCGCCGTTACAAAATGCCATTCACTCCTGGAACGCACCCCTCTCTCTCTTGGACTTCCAACCGCCCTGTGAACCGCGCTAAAAATAAGTATATCTTCTAAAAGTTTCGAAACGTTTAATCTCTTCTTCTTCTTTTTATCGCAACATGATGTATTAGTGTATGGTCAAAGGATGCCTCGGTCACAAAACCTGTTATTTTGCAGGGTTTATAATATGCATAGATATTTGAAAATAAAAAAGTTTTAAGGGTTTTTATTTTTCTTGTCGTTTATAACATGAAGCAATTTAAAATTCGGAACTTTTCACTTCTGATAAACCTCAAAAAAATGTTGTGAATCTTCACAACGGAATGTAATTGTTCATTTTCTAAACCATGAACTCTTATTATCCATTTAAAGTTTTAAATAAACAATAAGATAATCATTTCCAAATCATATTGTTGAGTATCGTACACAAAAGCTTAACAATGGAACTATTATGTAAGAAAGAAGATTAATTTCAAAATAAAACATGCAATCTAATTTAAATAATATCATCTAAAAATGTATGGCGATATTTACATTCAAATGAAGAATAAATATAGCATTTATTAAAATGTATCAAGGAATCAATTCTCATTTCTCTACATATTGTTCAAAGGTAGTGACAAAAATTATATATCTGCAAAAATAAATATATTTTTGTACATAATTAGAGGTGCTCAAAACCATCTATTCGCAACACACAGGCCGATCGAAAACAACATTTTCTCGCAGGGCCCTCCAGCAGTTCAATTTACGCAACGTGAATGAAAATTTGACTGACGCGATAACGTACAAACAAAATGAGGTTCGAATTCAATTCCTGTCAGTGATTATTAGGTCATGCTTCGTACCAACTTTGATCAATTTATGTTCTCATTATACCCACACGTTCGTAACCAAACCTCATATGTACATCAAGTTTGAGTGAGAATATTCTGACAGTTATTAATGAGATTGTTTTTTCGTGCCCATATGTAAGAACTTTACAGCACAATACAAACAAGTTAAAGTGTTCTGTACGTCACATTTATTCATGAAACGCAAATAACATTAATATCATTAGTACAATTAATATTTATTCCGTGAAATAATTTTGAATATTGGGAGAAAGTATTACGAAAGTTTTAATTAAAATATTTTTTGTATGTAATGTAGCATTTTATATCACAACAAATTTTAATACAGAAATCTGGATTCGATTTTAACAGCTTAATTTAAACATCTACATACTTTTTTGAACCCGAATCGTTCGTACACATTTACACTACGATAATTGTAACAGAACGTTACATTACAAATCGAGTTCTTTGGCGGGTAAGAGATAACAAACAAAACGGAAACTCTCAGTAGAACGAATAATTAAAGGAGTGAATAAACAGAATTTCAATACAAGAAAAATATTGAATAAACAGAATTTCAATACAATTGCACTGGTTTGTGGTCCGCACTTTCGTGTCACAATTGTGCTTCGTGAACATCAAAACATACCTTTTCTTTACCTTGGAAAGAAAGTCTTCTCAGTTCTTTTCAAACCGCCCACTGCATTGTGAAAAAAACACTTCTCTGGCGACGACGGAGCTGCACGTCGAGTGAAGGGAAGGTCCAGAAGGGCTTTTGCAGATCGCAGCAGCAAACGGCGTCGTAACTTCTCAGGATAGATAACCGCCTCTCCGCCGCGCATTCACGCAGCCTAGTTACGACCGCCCGGCGCCGCGCTACCTTTTTGGACGGCCACATCCCCCGGCCCTCCGCGAAAAGTGCCGGCCCCCTCAAGGCGGGCCCGCGCCGGGATCCTTTCTTCGAGATTAAACGCGACTTCTTTCATCTGCGCGGACGCGCTCTTTCCGATGCCTGTGATCTTCCGGGGGCGGAGATGGGCGACGCTGACGCCACCTGAAGGGATAAGCAGGCAGCGGCGGAGTCGCCCAAAAGGGAGGAAATCGCTACGGGCGCTAACAGCGTTACGTCGCCTACATTCGCCTTCGTCAATTTACTTCAAAAGTGTAAAGCCAAGATCGAGATGAAGTGATCCGAATGTTTGCTTAAGCCCGAAAGTGCAAGCCGTCGCTTTCTCTGTCGTCGATGCTTGAAATTAATCCGATTTCGTCAACTCCTTGAAAGAAAACGCAGATGAAAGACGGCATAATCCCTCCATTCTAGAGCTTACCGAGAGTGAAATCTTCAAAACTTGGGAAGGAATGAGCGCTCTCCTCCAACAAAGTGTGCGTTTATAACCCTGAGTATTGCCCACTGAAAACACACTAAACACCGAAATGCGCTCTACGACTTACTCTGCCCCACCTTAGGGAGACGTTACATTTCCGCTAACGAGCACGTGGGAAAGAGAGCTACAAAGCACGTCTTAATTACACGAAACGATAGGAAGTAGAGGACGGAGAAAGCAATACTCATAAAGAGGGAGAGTTTCTAAAGTACCAAATATACGACCTGCAGATACACTCCCGCACTGGGTAAGGAAGTCTCTCAAGTCTTGGTACTCTTTATGCGTGGAAAATCATTCCAAATTACTCGCTGATGAGGAACAAAGTTAATATTGTTGTTCCTGTATAATTACTACGCTGAAACAACTGTGCCAGAATTATATATTTCAGTATTCTGAGAAAATTTTCAGCACTAATGCTTAAAATAAGAATTTATTAACACACCGACTTGTGCTTGCATGCTACGAATACATTGAATGTATTGTGTAGGATAAGTAGATGTTATCGTGACACCTGCTTTATGTATACAATGATCAAACGAAATGTATTACAGAGATAGCTATCAAATTATATTTTGTTTTAAAATTTGTTAGTAAAGTAAATAATTAACTGATACAATTGTAATAAAAATGCTTTGTAATATGCTATCAATTTTAACTTAGATTGCTGTCGGCTGTTCGTTACTTGCATGTGTTAATCTAATTTATTATGTACCTATCTATAAGCGAAATTAATTTCCTAATTGAATAAATTAATTTCTAAAAGAGTTTTTACTTTAACTAAATAAGTTAATTGAATAGCAAATATTATTTAATTCCTCCACTATCATCAGACTTCTTTCACATGCTAATATTTTCATCGCAGTTAATATCAATTAAATTCTTTCACTTTTGTAGATTTAAGGATTTTTAAAATTTTTGTCAACACCGCGGCATTACATGAAAACTAATGCATATAATAAGTACTTCTTTGTGCTTACATACATAATCAAAGGAGAATCTTGCATAAAGAAAACTATAATTAATTCCACTGTATTATTACTGAATTATCAAGATAAAATAAAACGTCAGTGAATTACGCAAATATTTTTAGACACTCTTTTCAATCATGGAAGCAAGAGAGGTGTGCTCCATGGTCTTTTTGCAGCCAGCGGCTTCCCTCTGAGGGCTGCTGACGTCCAAAGGGCATTCACGGGGCGGGGGCGTAGGGCGCGAGCGGGGAGGCGGTGGGCGGCGCTTTGATGCGCGCCGGAAAGGCAGCGGGCAGCGCACGGCGACCGGCACCTGTCTCAATGGCGCCCCTCTGAGCCGTGTGGGGCGCGCCGAAGAATCGTATCGGGCCATCCGGAAGCCGCGTTGTGCACCGGCGGAGGCCGCGGGGAAGCGGTGGGAGTGAGGGCAAGGGCTGCAGCGGCGGCGGAGGGTCCAGGAGGGTGAGGATCGGGAAGGAAGGTACGGCGAGGAGCAACAAGGAAGTTAAGTCCTGCATATGGGGGGTGGGGTGTCTAGGAATAGGCGTAGTGGGGTGCGCGGTGGGAGTAGTGGGAGACGGTGGGGTGCGATTGAGGGCGGGGGCGGTGGGGCCGGTGGGGGCGACTTATCAGACGAGCCACGGTCGACGCAGATGGATACGTTTCCGATAGATAGCGCTGTGGCGCAGGGGGAGGCGGCCGGACGCGCTCGCAATGGGCATGTTGAGGGGGACGGCTGAAGCGTTCATGCGCGGAAAATAGAGGGGGTGGCCATGGGAAGCTGATTAGTTGCCACACGAGCTTGAGATGAGAAAAAAAATAATAAACCCTCTGGGAGATAAAGCACGAATGCAAAATACAGGAGAGAATGCGATGAAATGTACTGGTTTTGTGCAAAGTAGTTTTAATGTATGTTATATTTGTTTAGTAGAAAACTCATAAATGGACTTTTTCAATAGACGGAATTTACGATAAATTAATCCACAACAGCAGCAAATTAAAGCGACGTTTGCAATAAAGTAAGTAATTCTGTTATAAGTGAAGAACTTTATTCAGCTTAATTTATTTAAAAAAATAAAATCACTAGAGAGTTAAGTAACGTGCATTAAATTTGTTTAATATACTGTAAACGTTAAAACATGAATTTGTATAATATTGTATGGCAAATGCGGACTCTAAGGCAGTATAACGTAATCATAGCGTGCATAATTTGAAGGCAACGAACACCTTCTTTGTAATGAACACAGAATAAGAACCAAGAAAGAAGTGGAAGAAGTGGATAATTTGCGAGCTAGAAAATGCCCTAGTGGTACGAGTCGCAGCGTTCAGATAAGAAAGATACGAGTCTCGGGAGGGACATTCGTTTACTAGTTAAATAGATTAAAGAAAATGTAGAACGTGAATGAGACACAGAAAAGAAAAGTCTTGTGAAATTAAAAAAGGACTATATGAAACCGAAAAAAGAAAGCAGAATTTATGAATGGGGCGAAAATAAAGTAAAGCGAAAACGCTGCAACCGGAAAGTACAAAAGCCACATTCAGGTGGTAGAGACGATGTAGGGCGTTGTAGTCGTGGGTGTCTGAGAGGAGGGACGGGGCTTGAGCAGCAGTGGCCAGCGGCGAGGGGTGGCGAGGGGGGGCGGAGGTGACGGGGAGGCGGCAGCGAGAGCGCAGCGCATGGTGATGAGCTGCTTTAAGCGGCGGGATTAAGCGCGCGCTGGAGGTAAAACAGGGCGCAGCGGCGCTTCCCGGCGATTGGACAGCAGCGAGCGCCGGGCGCGGAGCCAAACCGCCGGGGGGGAGGGGGTGGCGCCACCGACCAAGGAGAACGGGGAGCTGCGGCGAGACGACGGTGGAAGGCGGGCGGGCGAAGTGGTCTTTCCCGGGTGAGGAGGAGGATAGGAGGCAAATGAAAAAAGGGCGAATTCGAGTAGGAAAATAGATATTTGAATAGAAAAAGAGGATAAGAAAAATAGAGGTCGGGTCGATACTAGCACTGCGCAGGTCACCAAGTAAACACATTTAACAGAAAGTCATTTAGGATTCTGCAGAGAAGCTTTGCCGTGAAGGAGAGAAATTGCAAGTCCGACTCTCAGCGAAAGAGTTGGAGCAGATATTAATACAGAATAGATAAGATTGGTATTCACAATACAGTTTCAAAATGAGATGCAAAATAACAGCATGTATGGAGTGTGTGATATAGCAGAATACTAACATCTTATTGAACAGTAGAGTCAACACGAAATGTTGTAGATTATTCTGTAAATACAATTGTATGAAGTTAAAGCTAAAAATAAGCTTTGTAATCGACGAGAAAAAAAGTAGACAAGGAGGGAAGTGCGAATAGCAAAACATTGAATATACAGCAAGTAAAATGCTGGCAGGAAACAGCGACTAATGCAACCGTTGGAAATTATAACGTCATTATTTCAACAATCTTTGTGTTTTAAAGGATTCAGGATTTGTCCCTGTATAGACATGAAGAGTCTAGATAAACAGCGTTGAATAAGTGCGAATGGAACGAGAAACGTTAACAAGTAGAAATAGTGTAGAATAATGGTCGAACATTTATGGGCAAATGTTTTTAAATTTTACTGTGTGCTACCAAAAGAAGTCAGGACAAAATTAAGAGATGCTCATCAAACTATCTCCATTAGCAAATGTTGACGTACACATTCAAAACGTAATGTACATAACCTCAAACTGAAATGACTAACTGTAAGACAGACATTGAGAGTAGCGTGAGTGAAGAGTAAGCGAGCAGCTGCTTTGAAAGTCATCTGTTTAAGTTACTTAGAGCGGCTTCAGGTTAGACAAACTGAGACAGTCCAATCGACTGAAAGTTCCCCATGAGCTTACTGAGTTTGTGATCGCTGGCTTAGCGACATCTAGTGTAAAACATTAAAGGCACAGATGCCATCTGTCAACAGATCTCACAATACTTGAAGATTATCATGGAGAACATCAGATATAATTTGTGAATAATTCAGAAATTCAGACCCCGCGTAAAGATATCTACCGTGTATGTATAAATTTGGAAATTATAATCAGTTAACTTTAATATTTTAAGTATCAAAACAGAGTATTTTAGGTTCACAATTATTCTTCCAGGAATATGATGCTTAGTAAAATGTATTAATTTTTGTACCCATTTTCTCCTCAATTGAGATATAATTTCTGTTTCATAACCACAAGGAACATACAAATCCAAATATCAGAAAATATTATTTTCTTCTGCTCTGAAAACAATTCGTATTTGTTCACAAACTTTAAAACCGCCTTCCCCGCCCAGCATCATTTACGCCGCGAAATGCGAATAAACAACGTTACAGAAGCGAAGCCCTAAAAGGCAGCCTTCTGCAGCTGCAGGAAGTGAAAGCGCAGCGAGCGAGTGGGCCACGTGGGCGACACAGCAAGACGGCCGCCTGCCCGCGGCGACGGGGCAAAATCGATGCGCTGCGCCAAGGGCCGGGAGGCTGCGGCGCCGGGCGGATGGAGACGCCCGCGCCCGCGCGCAGGCAGGGCTTCCGCACCGCACGAGCCAACTAGGCATCACCGCCATCACGCCCTCACAGAGAAAATCCTCAGACGGGGGGACTGGCTTTGGTTTGCAATGACCCGAGACCGTTATTTCTGTTATTGCCCCGATGGTGTCCATACGTTTTCGTAATACAACCATTTAAAAGGGAAATTCACATAAATAAAAATTCCTTTGTTTTGCCAGGCCAGGTAGTCGCTGTCTCTAAAGTAGTAGTGCCGTACCAGTCTCGGACCAAAGGTTCGTGTGTTCGAATACCGCCTCAGGCATGGTTGTGTATGTTTGTGATTGCCCATTCTCCATGTATCATCACTATCATCTCACACTTCATCCTCCTAAGGATAACAATAGAATTTGTTTTGAAAACTAAATGCAACTATTTGATTTCAAATATACAGATATGTTTCAGAAAAAATAATAATAGTATGATAATATATTGCAATGATGATGGTAATTAACCTTCTGTGGATAATTTGTTAAATATCTAACAGCAGGATTTGAAATAGCTACATATGATTTAAAAGAAACAACATTAAACGGAGAAGACACGTCTTTGATATATTAATAGATATACTAATAGTTGAATTTCGCATTATTAATAGTATGATCAAGATATAGAATACAGTAAACAATAAAAATCCTTAGGATTAACGAAAAAAATTAAATTCGAAAGATAAGGATGTGAAAGAGTGTCCAAAAGGTACTCAGAATGCTGCAATGCCTGAAGTAGTGAGAACACGGGATGTTATACATTAAGAAAAGAAAGCAGATACGAACGAATTACGGCACAAAGCGATACGAAGGAGAGGGAGAGAGATCAGAAAGCGAGAAAGTTTCGCAGTTTCATTACAACACATGATTCAGAAACAACCGTGGTCGCGAATGTGGTGGAGTGAGAGCTAATCAAAGCGGAGTTAACTTGAGAAACACAACCGGAAGCGGTAGTGGTCACAGAAGGCAACAGCAAGAGCAAACCCCACTGCGGTAAATCGATGTTATACTACACAGATCTCTCGTGGTGACTGCAAATGGCGCAAGATGTGGAAAGGGCTGCGGTCGTAGACTGCGGTCGTTGATGGAAACGGAGCACCGAAGGCCACATCAGCAGTTGAAATTGTCTTGGGAACAGGCTCAGGGAAAGTGATGAGCGGCGAAAAACATTTAAGGCGAAGGGGCGAGCAAAGGTCGTAGTGACGTTGGCGATAGCAGAGTCGTGAGAAGTGGCATGATGATGGGCGGGTGATGTCGGAGGCCAGGCCAGGGCAGTGTTAGTAGTGATAGTAGTAGAAGTATTGGTGGAGGTCATGGTGACAAGGTAGAGGAGGGAGGTAGTGATGAGTACGGCAGTGACGAGGAAATTAATGGCGAGTATGGTGGAAACGACGACGCCGATTACATGGACGGCGGCGACGAGGAAGGTGACAACAATATCTTCGGCGACGTGGACGGTGGTGACGAGTACAACGGTTATGAGGTGGATCGTCCTGGTGATGACATTGAATTCTTAGTGAGGGCACAACTTCACAACAATACATGTTCTATTGGAGGGCGTACGTACCCGGGGTTGGCAACTGAGATTTTTCGCTTTTAACCGCACCCCCGCCGCCACAGATGTACTACAACGGGTCGATATCCAGATCCGGCCGGAACCCAGATTGCTCTCATGACAACCTTCCCATTCAATGCCAGGGTGGGGCCGCCCTGGTAGCTCAGAGCTCCTCGTTTTCTAGGCTAACACAGGAGTCAATATCACCGCGTGACGACGCGCCACTAACATGCGCCGAGACACCGAGTCCCTCTATGCCCAGAATGTTGGGCTCCTGCTACGACAAAGCCGAGAACCCAACTGGGGGCCACCCGAAATAAGGTCCAGGTAGTTCGGAGCCCCCCACCCCGTCTTCTCACTGCCTACACCATTAGACTACTGACGTGAGTAGCGCCGAGAACATAGGTAAGTAATTTTCCGTCGAACTGTTATATGAGAACGTCAGGAACCCGGTTAAAATAGCAACCAAGAGCATTATCATTTCCTACTCGCTGCCTCCACCTTGAAGCTAACGGCGTGAGGTGCGCCATGAAACTGCGGGCGCCGTCGCCGGTAAGCTCGACGACGGAGGACACTGCAGGGGCTGCTGCGGCGGTGGCGACGGCGGTGGCGGCCTACAGCAGGGCCCGCGCGCTGGAACGCAAGGCGATTAGCGATCCCATTGTCGGGCGGCCCTTGTCAATCCGGTCGCGAGTCAACACTCATTACGGGATTAGGTTCTGCGCGGCGCGGGTGGCACGCTGCTGCCTGCGGCGAACGGAGACGCGCGGCGACGGCAGCTGCTCCGTCACAAAGCGCAACGTCCGACCAATCGGGGCGAATCCCTAAGCCCCCGACGGCAAATCTCCCTTTTTATTCCTAAATGAAGGTCTGAGCGTCAATAAAACGTCCTGCATAAGTCATATTTGATTATGACTGTTGGGTTTTGACGTGCATATTTAAAAATTAAATGCTGTTCAGTAGAAACCCGGGAGTTTGGAAGCGATATCACAAAACCTATAAATAAAAGAGGATTTATTTTATCGCTGCTACTCCGGAACGTTGAATGTTGGATGTTGGATTTAAAACTAGAAATTAAAGTTATTCTAAACCTGTGATTAATGGATGAAATAAAATTGTATGGACGTTTTAGACGCACTGAATTTCGCTTAAATACAGTTCATAGTTCACTAATATCTATCTTTCAATTCTTGAAAATAATACAGTTTAAGCGGTAAATGTATAAAACAAGAGGCTACCCCATTGTTGTTGTTTTTTTGATAGCCCGTATTTTAAGATAACTGTAGGATTGTTTAGTCATTTTTTATATATTTCAAAATGTAAACTGTACCGAAAATTACAATTACATTGAGAAACAAAATTAGATTGAAATGCATAAAATGATTGGAACAAACCGTCTAGTACGAATATTGTTGCTTTATGTTCTGGCCTGCATTCCTCTACGGCGGACCGTACCCAGAACGTATTCTACAACCATATTCCCTTCCGGGAACATGTCTGTAGGCTTTCTGCGGAACACGTTGTCTCTCTTGGAGCTAATATTGAGCCCTGCGACCTGCGCCCCACCACAAAGGGCGGGCGAGGGACAGCCGCAGCCAGTGCGCGCGGTCGGCGCCCTCAGCGCCTTGCGGACGAGTTCCTTGGCAGTTCCTCCGTCCACCAGCCCTGCGCCGGTGACTTAGTTAAGAGGCAGGGGCTGCGGGCGGAATGAGAAATGCGATTCCGCCCCACCGCCATGCCCAGGTGTCCGACGCGGGAAGCGACCCCGCCCCCTGTCGACAGGCGCCTGTCGAGCCTCCGTGCGGCTGAGAAGCGTTGCCGCAGTGGGCGGAACCCTCATTCTGGTAGGACGGAATTCGTGAATGGACATTTTAGATACTAACTGCATTTTTAGCTTGTTACGACTTATTTATAAAACCACGTTTTAAAATGGGTGAAAAGTGATTGTCAAAGTTGAGTTTTCTTCAGAGGATGATGAACTTAAAGTAACATATCCAAATGACACAATTACTATTTCCTCTTAGTTTCGTATGAAATTCCCGTCAGAAGTAATCATTTTCAATTCTTGTTTTTTCTCGTAGTGTAGAGACCAAGAAACTCACCGGAATATTGATTAATGAAGTAAACACGTAATTTGTTGTCATTCTTTTATCAAGCTCAGTTCCTACGGCAGTGATAAATGGAAGAATTTAGAGTTTCAATGATATTTTGAAGGTGCAAGAAACTTTATGATATAAAACATACAAAATTAAAAATTTAATTTTTGAGATGTAGATTTACAATTTGCAAATTTTAAGAAAATACTATGAAACAAAATTTCATTAATTTTAGATACAATCATTGTACCTAATCGTTAAGAGTGACTTATCTCACCATGATATAACTCAAATGTCTAACTCAGAGAAATGAGACAAACACAGAATAGAGAAGTGTCATAAATAATTCAATTGGTCCGTGAATTTCGGTAATACGCTTAATGTACCAAATTGCACTTCCGTATACATTGTTTGAAGAATATGAAAGTATTAGTCTTCTAGTTTCATGATCTACATCGTACTTTTCTATGATATACTTTTTATTGCTTGGTGTATTTACTCTTTATATTTATATCTGAACTCATATTTTCTACACTCTACAACTCTATTAGCTGGTAATGAAAATTCGTAAACACCTCGTACAGGTAATATGAGGTTTTGCCCCTACCAAATTTGCTTGAGCTACCACAATAATCTACGTTATCAAATTAACATTGAATTACGATGGAAGGAATCAGAACTCAAGCTAATTCCAAATATCCGATCGCCTAAGTGCTAATAAGCTCTCGCAGGCACATCACGGAGGTGGAATGTGCTCTGGCGGAAGCACAACCCCGCGCACTGCCGCCGACGAAGTTCGCCTCTGGGCGGACTCACCGCCGGAGCCTGGAGCGCGGGCGTGGGCGCGGGCGTGGGCGGCAAGACGCCGTCGCTCGCCTACCTGCAACAAAGACAAACAGGCGCCTTTGAGGAGAGGCAACAGGAGGGGGAGGGGAGGGGAAGAAACGGTCGCACCGCGTCGCGCGTGCAGGCGCCCGCCACGCCGCGAGCAAACAGGCAGGCGCCTCAGGAAGCCCTCCAAATTGTCTCCGGGGTCGCCTCCGCGTCATTATTTGCTGATGGGGTAAACGGGGCTTAGGAGCAGAGCAGACGTGGCAGGCGGGAGCGGAGGCGTAGTTAACTGAGATGTGGTGAATCATGCATCTCGTTTTGCACGAGAACGATAGTTTCAAGAGCTGATTCATTTGCCGATAAAACAAATGCTTATCATTTTCTCCAGTGAGTTGCAATATATAAAACACGATAACTAAGTTACATTAAAATTAAAAACAATTACGCTTTTATTTTACCCAAAAGATTGAAAACAGCTGGAAGCAATATTAATTCATTTCCACTGATGAAGGCAAATGCATTTTATGTACACACTTCGTAATATCTGCAAGAACATGTATATTCGCAGCTTCTTCTCAAATATATAGTTAGTATTCGGTGGAAATGAACATGAAAACAAGTACTTATAAACCTTATTTAAAATGGTACCAACGCAAATACGGACGAACAAGTCAAACATTTTTGTTTGTTAATGTAAGTTGTAAGTTTACTGAATAATATAAAATAACATTTTGTATTGATGAATTGAAATATAAATTAATCTATTAAAATGAATAATATTGTGCGCTATCTTTTCATCAATTTAATTTACTAATGATATAATTTTACAGTACGGTTTTAATACACAGTGTTCGCATGTTTGCTCTTCATTCATTATTGCAAGGCTTTTAAGTCAGAATTACGTTCTGCAGCACTAAATTTCAGAAGATAAGAGACGAAATTTCGCTGACTTCCTGCCTGTGAGCTGGGAGGAGAGCAGTAAAGGTAAATCGTGTCCTTGTCTCTTTCGATTAAAGATAAGGACGATATTTCTCTTACGCTGAATCATAGAAGACATATAGATAAAAAAGTGATGTTGAACACATGTATCATCATATTATCGAAAATTAAACTCCATAAATTTTAGAAAATTAATGACGAAATTAAAAGAATTCAAAATAAAATAAGTACCAAAACAATTAATTCATTTATTAATATCTGAATCAAGATATTGTTCTTCGTAACATTCAATAAAATGTTCTAATATTTGCTTTTTATAACATTTTTCCTCCACAATTTGAAAAAAATGAGTCAAAGTGTGTTTAAATCCATCACTTACTGCTACACTTAATACTTTTTTCTATACTTTTTAGAATATAAAAAATAACTAGTAAGTAAATTTGTTGCATCTATTTGAATGCATCACAAATATCATATGACGAATATTCACAAAGGTTGAAAAGCAAATGAATGATCCATCATTAGTTATCTTCGGGCGTCAATGATTCTCAAGACTTCCTGAAAAGAAAAGGTTCGTATTTGTTTCAGCTGCTCAAACTGCCAAATTCTCGCGTTTTCTTCCAGCTTCCTCTTATGTTTCAGAATCAGTAAGTTGATAGTGCCAATCCGGGTAGGCTAGATCGCTAAGGCAGTAGTATCGTGGCAATCGCGGATCGAAGGATCGTGGGTTCAAATTCCTCCTCGGGCATGGATGTATTTGTGATCGACCTTTCACCCTTCATCATCATCCTATGACATTATTAGAGAAGTATTAATAATTCCCGGTTCAAGCAGGAGGCCCTTGCTCTTAATGAAATGTGCAGTTGGCTAATAAAAAAAGTTGATAATATTGCGAGTGTATCTATATCGTGCTTAATCGCAATATCGCGAATGCCCTTAATCCAGCAGTAGTCGCGCACAACAGCACGAATTAATTTTTATTTTTCCTATTATACATTAGACCTTAGGAATCGTGCAGTTTCATGACTTTTCTACAAACAGTACTGTTTTATTGAAAAAAATGTAGCGAGTGTAGTAAAAAATGACCACCATTTGTGTACCACGTTTAAAATATTTATTAAACTGTTTTGAAGAACTAAACATAAAGGAATTTATTCGGAAATTAAATTTTTGTCTGAGACGATGAGGCGACCAATTGATTTAATTCAGGACCACTTAAAATAGAATACCCAGTATAGAACAGGAAACGACAAACATATGTTTCTGCATAATAAAGAGTGTATTTATTTTAATTTAGTCACAATTAAAAGATTTGGTCAACTCCAGATACGTCAAGATGTGCGAGTTGACTTTGAAGTATATTCGGTTATAAAATCGAACCGATCTCGTTCGCAAAATGCACACTGCAAACGAATTGCTCGAGAGATAAGCATGCTTTATTATAACATTGAACTAAACACGTGTTGGAATTTACAATGAAATCCTTCAAAGTGTTTGTACAACAAAAAGAGCACAGAAACTTTCATTACTTTGCTTAAAAATGCCAATGGGCCCCAAGGCGGTCTTGAATTTCAAAGAAGGTGTAGGTGCGTCTTTCTACTGCAGACACTGCGAAGTCCAGGGGTTTGTCTTTGAGTGTCGCTCGTCGCCTAGAGGCGCTGCAGAAGGATGGCGGGGGGGCGGGGGTGAGGGGAGCTCAAAGCGCCTTGCGACGCGTGGACGACAGCGGCTCGGGGCGATGGCACGCTACGGCCAGCCTTAATCCAACTTTAATGCGACTCATTACCGAAATCAAATAAACACATAATTCATTCCTTGGAGACGGGAAAGAGAGAAAAAAGATGCGAAACAAAAGAGCCCAGTAATTAAAATTAAATGCGGTGGAAAAGTAATGAAAAAGATCCCTCAGCGGGGTGCTGTTTTCTAATTTCAAAGCGACGTCCCACAACAGGAGGATGAGAAGAACCCTATCGCTACGAACTCGCTCTTCCCTATCTCCGATCCTTAATGCAACTTGGAGAGCAGTTCCTCTGGGAAGTGGCCCTTTTTTGTGGCAGATGATGCAGTCAAAGGCGAGATAAATTTTAAATAATAACGCGAAATGCAAACTTATTATCTTTGCAAAGTACAACACGTCGCTAGAAAACACTTTTTTTCATTTACAATTTATCAAATGAGATAGATAGACCACATATGGGTCAAAGTAATAAATATTGATAAGACCCACACACATATTGATAACAATGAAAGAAACAGAAGGAATAGAAGAATATACGAAATACACCAAATTCTAATCGTCAATTATTGTATCATAAAAACAAAACTGATGAGAAAATTGAGCAGAATTCATTGTGAAACTGATTGTTATTATATTTATTTAATAACAGTACGAAATACTCGTATCTTAATTCATTTCATTTCTAAACCCACGCAATGTCGACCACCATTACAAATTACAAGCTACGAATTTTAATGCAATCATTTTTGCGTATCAAGCTCGAATATATCTACCAGAAAATGAAAAGTGCACGTTGATGTGCATTTCCCTCGACGAATGCGGTCACTCGGCAAATGGCGTGCCCAGAGGTCAACCTAATTAGCCCCACGCAATGTCATACCCGGCGCATTAACCTAATTCACCCACGCTCGTAAGTGGAAAAATTAGAGGTAGCCGCGAGCAGCGCTATACACGGCCGCGGAGGGCCACGCACAAAGTAAATCCTCGGAGTAAACGCAGACGAGAGCGGAGCGCTACCTCCGCGAAGGGGCGGGATCGCCGCCCTCATTTCTGCCCTCGAGATACGTGGAGCGGCGCCTCCATATCTGTCTGCCGTAACCTTAAGACGACAGCCGCGAGGGGAGGGGCAGAAGGGAAAGGGCGCGGGCGTACCTTTAATTTCCGGGCAGCGCGCCCGGCTGTTTACGAGAGGAGTAAAAACGCAAAGGCGCCGTGGCTTGGCCCCGCCAAGGCCGCCTGCAGATGAGATCTTCGCCTGCACGTGAATGCTCCCTAGGCGCGCTCTTGCAGACGGCTTATTAGCTCCTGCGAGGACCCACAGTCAAGGGAATGTGTACGTGTCAGGTTCCTTAGTTGACGGAACGAAGACATTGCCTATGGGACGTGAATTGTTTTTTCTCATTTAACGATCCAGTGCCATTTTCGTATTCAGCCACATCTCTAACAAGTTGTTTACGACCAAATGCAGAGTCAGAAAGCAAATTTATGGCTTTCGTGCGCAATTATGAAACGATAATTGTGTGGGTGGGGTATGTGGTGGTTTGCTAACCATACCAGAGACGCCAGATGAACACATCGCCTCCCTCCATTCAAAAACTCGGAATTTGAACCCAAAATTAGCTCAGAGCGGCTGACTTTGCTGCATCGGAAGAGGTATTTCCTAATTAGGTTGATAACTACATCAAGGCACAACGGAATTAACACATTTCATAAATAGTAATTTTTGAGCTAATTAAAGAAATACGTTTAAGAAATTGGCTTCAGAAAATTCACAAAGATAGTTCACTAACAGTGAGTATGTAAGTAAAGCATTTTGTCTTTGGCCACGAAATAAAAGTCGCCAATGAGGGTAAAAGTATTCTGCGAAATGACAATTTTGGAGATATTGTGCGTGTGTGAGTGCGTGTGTGAATGTGTTTGTGTGTGTGTGTGGTTTTTTTGCACTGGCGACATACGCATTCTGGTAGTCTTTGACAACATAACAAGAGTTTTATCCCGCGTAGAGATCCTACAGGACTTAAGAATCTTCTATAGAGGATACATCACAATAGAACAGATTTGCGCTGGCAACCAGGATGTTTGTTCTGTCAATAAACAGTAAAAACATTTATTCATTTTAATGAGTACTCATTTCGAAAGAAAGATTATACATTCACTCCAAATTCACCAAAATCTAATGCAATACGGAAAAACAGAACAGCGAGAGTTATTTCATTTTTACATATTACTTTAAATACAAAAACATATTAATTTGCTTTAACTATTAAGAATTTTTCCTAGCATACAATAAACAAAAATTGAAGGAAAAAATATACGTTTATATTACACATGCGTGAATGAAAAATTATTTATTACCGATAATGGAATTTATCGGAAATAAATACTCTATTTCTCAACTAAATGGAAATATGCTTACGTAAAATATATCAATTTTATTTCGCATGAAAATGTGCTCAGGTAACTTCATCAACTGCTGATAGCATCTTAGAGAAGAAAATCCACTAGTACAAAATGTCGTCCTGCCTCATGTTTTGCCATACCACCACCAGAATCCGCCAACGGCAGAATATCATCATTTACGCATGCGCGTTTATGCGCAGCGGAACGAGATTTTCGGAAGAACGAAGTGCCGCTATATGTCCCTCAGAGATCTCTTCCCCAGTGGAGCCAACTAAGCTAACAGCCATAACCGTTTAGGGCGCTGGACGCAAGATGGCGTCCAGCAAGGGGGCGACAGCCGTGGGAATTGCCTCCATTTCCATCCGCAGACGGAGACGTCGACAGTGCGTATCAGGCGTCGCGATTTATGAACCTCCTCCTCCCCTCGACGTTCGTCGTGAGGCTCCGGCACGACGCTCGCCTGACGCTACGCTCGCAAGGGTCATTTTCCCCTGCGCCACCCGCCGGCCAGAGCGCCCCACGCGCCGAGGTGTCCCCGCGGTGACAAATGCAGTCCCCAGGCCGACGCGCGCTCTGCCCGGGCCAAGCGAGAGAACCTACTTTGAATAGTAATGACGTCGCAAATATTCGACCACCGTTCAAGACCGTTATTATGTTTGAATACAAATTGCAGCAATAAGAAACTCAGTACATTCAGTTGTAAATTATTTTGGAAATGTATGACCGGGGTTTTTGTGGTTTCCCTCAAGTCATACAGGCGAATGCTGGGATGGTTCAAAAAGGCCACGATCACCTCTCATCATCATTCTATCACCTCAGAATTCGTATTTCAAGGCTTAACAACTTTGTCTTACCAAGAGACACCGAAAAGCTGATCTCCATAATGACATATGTTAATATCTGTCCGGGATAGAATATGCCTAGGTTCGGAAGATAACGTGTGGCGTGGTCAGAAATAGCCGATACAGTAATAATAATAATAATAATAATAAT
>BOPP01000087.1:1849094-1864445 GCA_017312745.1 Gryllus bimaculatus | reverse complement strand
CCCGCCCTTACCTCTGAAGAGCGGCCCTCCCCACCTGCCCCGCCGATCCAGCCACCGTCACTCGCGCTGCGCCTTCTCACCACCGTCACCCAACCCACACGGCTACCTCGTCTCACCTACGTCGTCCCGCTCCACCAATTCCCTCCCCCCGCCACTGCCCTGCGCCGTTCGACCCCTTGCACTTGCATAATGCAGAGCACATATGTTCGCCCCGCCTCGCTCCCAAGGAGGGGCAGCGGGCGGCGAGGGGCTCTGAGGGCGCCGCGCGGGGAGGGGAGGGGGTCGTGAAAGCTTCAGGGGACCTGATCATGGAATTTGTGGGAGATGCATTTGAAAAATAGTGTTTGGACGCTTGCAAAGCACGCAATAATCTGTGAACTGCTTATTATTGCTAACTAAAGTTATTTTGTTGATATTGTGATAGTAAATTTAACTTTTAATATTAAACCACAAATGAAATATTGAAAGAAAATTGTATTTTAAATTCAATGGGGCTCCTTCCAAACAGATATTTCCATCTTTCCTCTTCTTGTAAACGTTATCTCCGAGATCTAACTGTGGACGTTTGCCTAATTATTAAAGCTAAACAAACACAATTGTAAGTGGGCGGTCTTGTGATGTATAACGATGTCACAATGTTACCAATGGATTTGGAGGATTTAATGAAATTAATGACAGTTCTGTCCGATTTCTGTAATTATTGTTCTGGTGATCCTGACGATGCAAGTGATTGTATTGGAGCAGACAGTGACAGTAGAGCAGAAGTTAATGATAGTAAAGTTGATGACAATAAGAATTATTTCATGTACGCACATTACTGACAAAAATATATTTAACACTGACAGTTGTGGTTATTATTATTATTATTATTAAAATAATAAAAAAGTAACGCAGAAAGTCACTGAATGCCTACAGAAAAGTTTGATAGAAGAATCAAGGTTGTACGATACTTTGCGATATTGGGGAATATACCGAAAGCATACAGCCGAGGAGATATTACTAACTCTCGCTAGTGTAGAATAGCGTAGAGGTATGAGAAGGATCAAGGGCACTTTACAGAAGAGATCAAAGGACCAGATCACCAGAGCTGGTGACGCTGACTACAAAGGAATGCAGTGGCACTGGCGAACACTGTAGAGAAGCGCGTGCGGCCACAGGAACGATGAGGCTGTTACCTCGCTGGAGCGGGAGCTGCAGAGGGGGGGGGGGAGTCCACAGGGACCGAATGGGAGAGGGGGGAGAAAGCGCCGGCGAGGGGACCGGAGACAAAAGAAGGCTGGAAAAACTAAAGTGTTGTTCCAGCCAGTGGACGTGGCCAGAAATGTAAACTTTGGAATGTAAACTCTCTGAGAAGATATTCCAGATTCGTGTTTCTACAAATAAGATACTGGTCAGGCTTTCGGAGAGTGCTTCTCAAAAAAAGAAGGGAAAAAAGATTCTGATTCACAGAGTGGGGACTCCCGTCGCGCATATAGCTGAAGTCCACATCAAACAGAGCTACCTTCTCGCGCATGATATGAGAAGGAGATTAATTCACTTATTTTAGAGAAACAATACGGATATTTGTTGAATAACCTTTGCTATTTGATGAAAGAAAACGAAAGTACAATTTATATTTCTTCAGTACTAAATAATTTCGACAATCACGAGTATAAAAATTCACGTACATAAATATTAGCTCAACGTTTTCTCTTCGTGTAAGATATGGAGTAAATATGACCTGCTATTTATTAATTACATAAAGAATTAGTATTAATGAATAATATTTGACTACCAAGCAAAATAAAATGATCCTTCATATTCCTGTGACAGAAGTCTTCATTTAGAACACGCAATATATTCCCTTCCTCACAATGGAGGAACTCGCCATGTTGGCCCTCCTACCCCCATTACGTCAATACTGCATGTGGAGGAGCGCGCAATATTTCATGGATGAAAGGAAGGCATCAAACGGCCGAAACGCGTGTCTCGGAGCGTGCAGCGCTCCCTCGCCAGCCGCATTTCACCGCCGTCGGCGCCGTGGGCGGAGCGACAACCATACGCGCTTCCCTCCTTGTCTGCTGTTACTCATGCTAGCTCCCGTGACTGCTCATCTCCCAAATGACCTTCGTCCCCCGCCATAGAGTTCCCCACCGAAACTCTCAGCCCGCTAAGCGGTGGCAAACTTCCCGATACTCACTGGCGAAGCTCAGTGGACGGCGTTCATGCCCAGGCGCCCACTGCCACATACGTGTTAATACATGCGCACCGCCCCATGCGCACCGCCCCATGCGCACCGCCCCATGCGCACCGCCCCATGCGCACCGCCCCATGTGCACTGCCAGATGCATAACACTTGTCTCACACAACATGAAAAAAATTGCCTATCCTCCACCACCAGTCACCAACCGCCCTAATCGTACCTCCGCTTTACAACCTCGTCCTCCATTACCCTCAGAAATTGTTCCACTATATCTATTAACTGCAAGCTCTCTCAAATTCTTTAGCACTCCTACAGACGCACCATTCCTCAACCTTCCAAACCACGCCGTTTCACGTGCCTGCGCACCACCGTGCGTTGGTTCTCCTCCACCCTCCCCGCCTCTTTCCGCCCCTCCCTCGCGTCGCCTTTCAAGGACCCTCTGGTGCGCCATCGCTTCCGTCGGCCGCGCGCGCTGTTGACGAGCCCATGGGCCGCCCGCGCGGGATGTTTATAAATACACAAGTGGCGCGAATAAAGATAAAAGCGCCCTAAACTATCAAATATTTGCCTCAAGTCTCGCGGATACACGTTTTCCGAGGCGAGAGGAGGGGCGCGGCGCGGCGCGACGGGAGCCGCCATCCAACTTTATGCGGCGGAGAGCCGTCCTCGGGAAAGCCCGGCCGCCCGCGCGTCTCGGCGAAAGAGGCGGCGCCGAGCGCTCGGGGAGGCTGGAGAGGGCCGCGCAAAAATAGTGAGTGGTCCGACGAGCGGCGACGAGGCGAAGGGGGGCCCCAGGGAGGGGAGGGAGAAAGGGCTGCGGAGCGCGGGGGGGGGGCGAAGGGGGTCGGCTGTGTGCGGACTTTCCTGAGGGATGAGTCACGATCTTGCATATGTGGGAGAGGGTTATCCGCGTCAATGGAACGCAGCCCCGGGGAGGGCTCGGTCGTTGCTCCCACTCGACGCCCTCGTCCCCGAGGCTGCCATCAGACGGGCCGGGACGGGCGCCGCTGTTGCTCCAAGTCGTACCCTCCGGCTGAGTTAAGCTCAAAGCCAGCATTGCCGCTGGCTTTTGCAGCGGCTGTGACTGGGAGGTCAGTGCTCTGCCCTAGAGAACTATTTCTGACATTAGCTTCATACCTAGCTTGATATCAGGCGCTCCCAAGGAGAGAATTCAAGCATCCAGCTGCTGTGATCAAAGGATTTCCGTTTGTTTCCCCGATCATTACCACGCAAATGCCGGAGCAATACCTTAACAAATGGGCCACGGAGCACGCGCATTGTTTCCCCCCTTTCTAGACCTATCATCTCCCTTCGCACACTCACGCATACGTACACTGTCTCTTCTGTGTGCTACTCTACTACACATCTAGAGACTGGTCGAGGGCTTGTCACTGCTGGGACGGTATCCTGCATGGGGGAAATATCTGAAGCGGGACATCTCGTGTAAGTCACGTCTAGGTCAGCGCCCGTGCAGTGGGGAAGGAATAACTGACCTCTCGGGATATTACATTCACTGCACCATCACCACTAATGACCATAGCAGTAGAGGTGCCTGGAAATATCATTTAAACAAGTTGTCCCTGTTGGTACGCGTTTTGCCGTTACTGCTGACGACGTTCATTGTTGAATCCTTTGAGTGATAATTCTCGCTACTCCCACACATGTTTTTATTCGACGAATGTAGTCGTTAAATAATCCGTCACCTTCGTTACGATTATTCCAGACGCAAATTTGTCTGAGTGAGTATTGAAAATTACCTTCTTTTTTATAATGTACACTAGTTTACTTTGGATTCCATTGTTTAGTTTTACGGAAAAAACTTAAAACATATCTTAGCGAATTTGTAACTTTCACACAAATATTGCTATCATGACAATCAATACTACCAACTAATGTTTCTATTCCTGTGAACAATAGGCAGTTTAAGTTCCATTCCTTTTAATTGACGCAAATTCTCGAGGGTAACAAACGAAAGATAAATGACTATGGGTTGTAGGTTGCATCGGGCGAAAACGAGAATGCGGCATTAAAGCAGATGTTTCGCTTTTCGTTGCACTTGAATGAGCATTTTCTCCGCGAGCGTCTGTCGCCGGAGGACCCCCTGGAGTGAATGTGTGGTGTCGGCGCCAGTGAATAGAGCCACGATGCGAATTATTAACGAAGCGAGTACGCGTGAAAGAGTCGGAAATTCCGTTTTTGAAAAAGATGTCATTGAAAAGCGATCGCGACAGGTCAGTTAAAAAGGTTCCTTCAGCGAAATGAATGGGATATCTTCATCACCCGCCGTGTCAACGTATGTGAAGGGGAACACACACCAACACTAATTTTATAGGTATTTCGGTGGATAGCACTCAAAAGAAATTGGTGGTTTTCTGTGACGATTTTGTGTCGCATTAACAACATGAAAAAATGAACAGTTGCAGTATACCAGTTCCATGATACAGTAACAAGTAACCTTGTTATAGTATCATGGATCTGATATACTTCAACTGTCCTTTTTTTCGTGAAGCTATTAAAATTCAGTTATATATCATTATTCTAGTATTAAAAATGTTAGCGGCAATGACTAATTGAGTATTATGGTTAATTTATCTCAGATCTACCTACCGAGAGAAAACAATTTTTTAACGGACGTAAGATTTTATTACTTTAAAAATTTAATAAAGTATCTAAAAATAAACCACAACCATTGCGACTAACATTTTTATTGAAGGTCAACAAACATAAATTTCTGAGGATAAAACGGTATATAATTTTTCGTATCACTTGAAACTTTTTCAATTTTAGAAAATTTACATAAAACGAATAATGAACCTACGCTATTTTTTTAAGAGTGCTTCGAATTATCACACACACGAACAAATGGTGAGACAGGCGGACGGACGGACGGACAGACGCTTTACCAAAAACAACATTTTAGCATCAAGAACCAATAAAACTGGGATCCTGACAACATAAAATAAGTTATAAAATATAAACAGGATCAAGATATGACTACTCTTTTGTTATCAAGGGTCCACATGACGATAATCCTGTCAAACAATTATCTTTTCTGCTGAAACATTGCAATACTTTTTCAATATTACACAAATATTATGCGAGAAATTAAAAGTAGCCATTTAATCAGCTGTAATATGTATTCAAAACTTGAACCTTTAAATATATTGACTTAAATTTACATTAGTGCACCTGTGCGCAAACCATTTGTAAAATCAAAGGAGCGTGATTTCTTGTTGAAGTTTTAGTTAGCAAGCTGTAATTAATTTATTTTTCAAAAAGATCAATCTCAAAATGAAGAGATTTTCATTGTGTAAGCCCCAATATAAGAAATATATTTTGCAATAAAATATAACTAAGAATGCGTTACATCCTGCATACACTAATGAGTCTATTCTTCGCGCCAGGAAGCAGGAGTGAATATAAAAAAAGATTTAAAAAATGGTTACACGGAAAGTAAGAATGGAACATTTTCCTTTGTTTCAGTTATAACTCCTGAGCTATTGATTCCATATCGATGGAGGAATTTACACGATTTCCAACCATGCCTTGAGATTATTATGTGTCAGACTAAAAGTAATTTTACATACCTCCCCAAACACCACATACCGTTGAGGGTGTTCTTATGAAATAAAAAAAAGAATAAGTAAATAAATAAAGGAGTCATAATGACACTGCAGTGTCTTCTACGTAGAGCCCAATATCCAACGCCCATCTGCCTCCATCACCTTCACTGCCTTCTCCTCCACTACCTTCACGGCCGCCTGCAGTGCGACGCCATGCGAGTAGGGGGGCCGTGGCAAAAATGCGCTCTCGCTGGTCGGTGATTAAAACTACAGCAGAGGCCAATAGCGCGGCGGCGCGTGTAGTCGGAAATTAATAAAATCAAGCTAATTCAGCTTTTTCACCCAAATGAGGAAAAGCGTAAACACAAAATACGTTTAATGAAATTAAATGCGAAATCTAGGGAGGGGTAAAGGTTGGAAAGCGTTAAAATTCGGTTATTTATATGCGAGTCGTATAGGGCAACTGCGATGAGCGAACGTAATTCTTTTTTACAAATTGCCGTGTTTATAAATTGAATGCGCTCGATGGGCGATTTTTTTCTTCCAGCGGAATTGGAAGTAATCATGTGGATTTCCCTGTGTGGACATTTTCTGATATTCGTGGTGTTTTTGTTAATAATTTTCATTTGAATCAGGTCGTAATTATGTCCTCTGCATTATGCGGTGCGACAAATAATAAATGTTGAATGACTTGAATGCTCGAGCCAAAATAATCAACGGGAATTGCTTTCAAAACTACCACCAATGAATTGAAAGTTTATAACAAATGAAAAAAATATTAATATTATTTCATTTACAATGTGCACAAACACACAAGCTTCTATATGAATGCAATGCAGTATTTTATTGGCACAACGAAATCTAGTTAGAATATAAAATTTTGTGTTCTTGTTAAAGAAATGATATTTTGGCCATGTACAATAGATGATTACATCACCATACTTACGCAACATTCAATTGAAGTAATTGATGCGGATGTTCCGACATGAATATTATCAACTTTTTATCATCAGATAATATATTATCATTGGAAAAGTGTATACTCTTTTATTTTAGACTCATAAAATAGTTACAACAAGAAAGGGAGAAATAAACAGGAAAAGAATAAAATAGTGAAAAATGTAAAAGAAAAAGTAGACTATGCATGTTTACTGCAAATTTAATGTTCAGCCAAAGTTGTACTGCAGCAGACGAGCTGACACCTCTCGCAGCACCAGCATTTTCCTCTTGTCTGTGGTTTCGCTCTTCGCCGTGCGCAAAACCCAACACCGCCTCATCCGCGCCTCCATTGTGTCAGTTCATCACATCTGGCGCAGCACCTTTTCTTCGCGGGGCACTTGGGCGCAGTGCGGAACGAAATGAAACGGCCCTGCGGCGCCGCGGTGAGCGGCGAGGTCGAGTGCAGTCGGCGCGGGCGGAGGGAGTCCGCTAAGGCAGTGCGCAGTGGCGGAGGGGAGTGGGAAGGGTGTGGAGAAGAAATGTGGGGAGGGGCGGAGAGGGGAGCGGAGGGGCAGGAAGAGGCGGGGAGTGGAGGAACGCGGAGGGGCGGGAAGAGGCGGGGAGGGGCGGGGCAGGGAGTGGGCGGGGAAAGGAGGGTGGTGAAAGGGGGGGTAGGGAGGCTGGGGTGGGGAGGGGAGCGGGAGGGGCAGGCGACAGGATGGGGCGGAAAGAGGGTGAGGGAGGGGTGGAGCTGGAGGGGTGTGTGAGGGGGAAGCGGGAGGGTAGAGAGGGGTAGGGGAGGGGGGATGGGAGGGGAGGGGGTGTGAGATGGGGGAGGGGGTGTGAGAGGGAGAGGGTGGGGAGCGGGAGGGATGTGAGGGGGGGAGGGGGTTGATGTGTCGGGAAGGGGGTGATGAAGGAAGCGGGAAGGGTGTGAAGGAAGCTGGGAAAAGGGGTGTGAGTGAGAGGGTGTGAAGGAGCGGGGAAGGGGGTGTGAGGAGAGCGGGAGGGGTGTGAGGAGGGGAGGGGTGTGAGAAGCGGGGAGGGGTGTGGGGGGAGTCGGGAGGGGGGTTGGTGGTGGGGGAAGGCGGTGGGGGGAAACGGGCGCCGCTCCGCAGAGCCCCGGCTCAGCGCCCGTGAAGCCCACTGAGCGTAGCTCTCGCCCAGCCCCGCCCCTCGACAACCACCGCGGAGGTACTCGACCCCTAACGAGTCCACTCGCGCTGCCGCAGACTAAAGGAGACGGTCGCGCCTCGGCCGTGCACACCACGGTATGGCTGCTCCTCGCTACCCAAAATTGCGACATGTTGCGTGGCATTATTTCAGAAAAAGTATTTTCATCGGGCTGGTTAGCCGCGATCGGTAAAGCACAGGTTCCAATGTTGCCTAAGGCATGAAGGATCGCGGGTTTGAATCCCGCTCGGGCATGGATGTTCGTATGTGTCCTTGTGTATGTCAATTCTGCTACCGCTGTCGTTATCCGATCATTAAAAACAATATTAGTTACAACGGTCGCTGAATGACTTTCGTAGTTGAAAAGCAACCTTATATAATTACAAAAAACCGGTAATCGCTTGCATGTTTATTGAGATATTAATAAATAATTAAGCAGAAATAAATCGAGATATTTTTCGTTATTTACTTAATATGAATGTGAAATTAGTGAGATAAATTTAATTTCACATTTTCTCTAAACAGTAGCGAGATCCAATGCCAATTGTTGTAATGGCTTTTCACGAACCCCGACTTCTTGTGTTACGAGTCGACGTTTCCAACTTAAATCTGATCGCAGAAAGGAGATTACTGGCTGGGCGTTACAGTTATTTTATTGTCTGACACACAACTCAGTCAAAAATATCAGCGTCTGACTCTAAAAGCTGATTGTGACAACAAATAACCATTTAAAAAATTTGTCAGGTATGGTTCAAAAGTTTTCTACGATAATATATTATTTATATTGAAAAATACGTTTAAGTTGACTGAATTAAGTAGTTACCTTACTTCATATGTATTATTTTGAAGTACTTTTTTTTTATTCAAGCAATTACAAAAGATTCAGTAGTTTTCATGCTAAGCTGTCATAAACATTAATTAAATACTATTAAAAACTATTTACAATATTTGTGTAGTGTATTTCAATTAAATTTCCCAATTTCATTGTTTAAAACTATACAAAAACCTCGTGGATTTATTAACGGGTTCATACTAATATACGATTTGTAGAGAAAATAATATATAAATTGCTATTAAATTTGGTTTTATTTAATTCCAGAACTAATGCTTACTTACAAGTGAACTGCTTACTTACAAGTACTTAATTACTTAAATTGTAGCAAACAATTTGAGCGTCTTTTCAAAAATTTAGCACTTCCCAGCTTACCAGAAGCTAACAAAATATTTGGACGCATCGCAGTATTTCATACTTCTAACCCGTTTATTTCGTAAATTCTAAGAGTTAATTTAATTACACTACTTATTAGCTTACGTACCCATAAACGTGACGGTATACACAATTTATAAAGTGCAGTTAAACTGGGTTAAAAATCGATATCCCGGCTGACTCACTGTGTGCGTGTCAGAGGCGGAGACTAATATATAATTACCAGAGATGGAAAGCATTAGAACGAACGTAATTAACTTTAAAGAGCAAGAGGATCTACTGCTGGAACAACTAAATGAGGGATGCTTTTAACGGTCAGACTATTTTTGTGATCAGTCAATAAAAAGTAACTCTGTTTGAGAGCGCGGAATAAAGTTTATCGTCACAGCTGTTTCACTAAGCGTTGTTTTCAGACGAGTTTCGCTGTTTAAGTACAATTGAATAAATAAGGATGCAAGCACACTTACATAAGAAGGGAAAACGCAAAGTAGGACGACAAAGTATACATTATATTCTGTAAATACTTCTTATTGACAGCAGTAACAGTATTTAAAATGTATTCCAAATATTATAATCCTAAATTTTATAATGTAAATTGGTGTTTTTCAGTACCAAAACAAGTATTTTAGTTTCATTGTGATAAAAAAAACATCATTAAAATTATGATAAACTATTAAAATAAATCATGAAACAAATTAATATACTCAGATTAATTAATTAATTAATTAATTAATTAACTCAGAAAAGTGGAATACATCATTCATTATTTTAGTACACAACATTATATAAAAACTTTAAAACTATCTCATTTCAAACTTCGTGTTTCGTAATATTCTATTAGACAACATTATGAAAGATATTTGTTTTACTGTGTTTTTTATTACTGATGATTCACATAAAAATGTTAAAGAATGCATTCAAAAGGGATTCAATTATTATTACAGTAACAAAAAGCAAAGCAAAAATTTCAATTCTCATTGTAAACGCTATCTCTTTCTCTTCGGTTAAACTTTATTGCATTCTCCCGAAAGCACTGTTACAACAGTTGGGTCCACTCGCTCAGTTCACTCGTTTTATGCGCCTCCTTAAACCAGTAATGACAAATGTATTTTCTAGCCCACTCGGAGATTGCTTCGTTCCTTTAGTAAGTAAAGAAGGCAAAAAGCTCCACATGCTGCAAGCGGGCCGAGATAGTAAGGGATAGACGCTCGAAAGGACAGGCCAACAAAAGAGAAAAACACGAAGTGCGGAAAACACGCTCTTCCACTCTCACGACCCTTTTCTGGCGATGGCCTCTTCCGAATGGACGCCGCCCCCGCCGTCCCCGCCGCCGCCGCCGCCGAAGGCCGAGAAGGGAAGGGTTACGCGGGGCAGGGTCGCAACGAGACCCTCAATCGCTGAGGAAGGGACGCCGGCCGCTTTGCGCAGTGGGCGAGCTCGCTTTCCAGGTGGAACAACACCACACGCTGAGGAGTGGATTAATATCTTCAGGGCCCTAAGCACAAGGCTCTCTAATGACTTTAGAATACTCAACTAGTGATTCCAAAATCAACGAGCATAAAGCTACATTCCTTATCTCTGCAAGTTTAACTTTGAAGTAATAAATACAACTAGTGTCTTGCAGTAGCAAACATTCTGCGTGTGTGGAAAATGGGGTCCTCCAGCAGCAACAATGGGCTGTTCTGAAATGGCGCGCGTGACTACTGAAGCTTTTTTCTTTCTCGCCAAACAAACGTCCGCTGTGATGTTTGCAGTGACGGATCGAGTATGAGAATACCTATTCCATTTTCAACCAAAATTGATTTAGTTTTGATGTTTTTATGTTTTACAGATTTCTTGGGTTTAAGAACATCTCATACTTGGCCAGACGTTGCTTAGTTTTCCGTCCATTTATGTTTATATTGCAAATTAGTACATTGGAAAATAAAATTACTTTTCAGCTACTTTTAGCAATTGAAAATATTATGGAATTCTATAAATAAGCTTAAAATAATTATTTTTCAGTATGACTGACAAAATAATTAACACATACTCTTACGTTTTTGTAAACTAAATTAACGTTTTGATTGAACAAAATTATTGGGGACTCTTAACCACTGAGGAAACTAAATGAAACACATCTCATTATTTTAAAAAACTTCACTCCAAATATCTTCTGAAATGTTTTTCAGATTTCACTCGAAAAAAACTATTCAAATACTGATCTTTTGTTTCGAGCAACCGTAGTAAAGTTTCTTTTGATATTTTCAAATTCATAAACCGCCCTCTAAATGTGTTTAATATCGCTCATATGCCACACGAAATGCGCCGTCCGTCCTATTGCCGACGAGCAGACCTTGCGGCCACTGCCGTGCGGCGTCGCGGGGCCGCTCGCGTATTCACAGCGTCGTTGGGCGCCGGCGTCGCGCGGGCGTCGCGCCGGCTCCTCGGCGGCACCCAATTTACCAGGGCCGCTGCATAATGCACGGAGGTGCCGCCGGTCGCGCCGTGTTAGCGCAACGCGCGCGATAATTCATGGCACGCATCATCGGGAGGGCGCTCGTAAACCCTCCGGCGCGGCGCGGCGCGACGCGCTTCCCGCTGAGATCCCGGCGCCCGTGACGTCACGTGCGCGAATCGCAGCACGGCTTGGCGTGGCGTGCAAGTGAGTCGGCGGGGCCAATAGAGGCGGGGCCAATAGAGGCGGGGCCAAGAGAGGCGGGGCCAAGAGAGGCGGGGCCAAGAGAGGCGGGGCCAAGAGAGGCGGGGACAAGAGAGGCGGGGACAAGAGAGGCGGGGAAAAGTGTGGCGGGGAAAAGTGTGATGGATAAGTGTGGCGAGAGCAAGTGTGGCGGGGACAAGTGTGGAAAGGTAGAAGCATAGCGGGGAGAAGTGCGGCGGGCAGGGCGAAGTGTGGCAGAGAGAAGGTGATGGGAAGGAATGAGGCAAGAAGAAGTGATTTGGGGAGAAGAGATGCGGGGAGAAGCGGGTTGGATGAAAGCGGAGCGGAGAGGAGAGACCGAGAAGAAACTAGGGGAGAGAGGCGAAGTGCCTTCCACTTCCAAGGTCGTTTCGCGAGAAAGCTCACGTGAGCAGTGCCTGCAGTGCAGATAGCGATAAAGCAAAGTACCTGAGGCTGGATCCGGATGCCAATGTCTTTAACACACCGTGTGCGCGCATTTTGTTCTCGTAAAAGATTCTATGGTCGTACAATTTTGAAAACAGTAAATATGTTTTACGTGCTAATGGTATACAAACGACGCAATTTCTCTAAGTATAATGCTTTTTTTAAATTCAAGATGTCTTTGCATTCATCATATATTTACAAACCCCTTTCGGCATCATACACATTTCATTTAACAACTCCATTGACTTTCTTTTTAATTGGCTAGATCTCCCCTTCGTCGTCTTACAGGACTTAACTGGAACATTTTCTCTCAGGAGTACATCACTCCTCTCTTGATGTCCGCTGAATTCCACTTCAAGGCCTAGTAGCTCTTATGCACTTCTTGGTCACACTTATAGTTACCCTTGGGACTCATCTTGACACTTCCTCATTCGCAGAGTTGAGAGCTCTATCTCCCCTTTTGTGGTGTTCTGGTGCAACCCATTGCCCCATATCGAACAATATTCTCATTACTCCGGAAGTAGACTGAAAGGAAATGAAGGAACTGGTAGTTGGGAGGTCCTCACCATTTCATAAGTCGCAAGTTTATTGATTTTTCGTTACCTATATTTGAAAGATAAAACTTTCGTCTTTTAGGTAATTATTTATTACATGTATAGTTGCACTGCATTCTTGCAATATTATGCTGTAGAAAATGAATATACTTTAAACAGAAGAATATTTCAACGAGAAGGGAATGAAAACAATTCTTTTATTTTTATTTTTTTCACAGATTCACGTAAATGAATACAAAAGAATGAGTATCAACAACTTTTGCCTTCAAGTGAAAGCGAAAGAATAAGAGAAAAATGAAAATCCAGACACAACAGAATAGAAGATTAACAATCTGCCTAACAAGATGAAATCTAGATACATTTGTAGAAACAATCGAACTATGAAGCTTCGATGCCATTTTTGAAAGATCAATTGCGTTATTCTCACTCATATATTCCCTCTTTCTCCGTTTGGCAGAAGCAAGAATGCACGAGATTCATAGCGGCAATACCGCTCTCTTGCAAGCGATACCATCAAGATTAAAAAGCTTTTTCGACGACACACGATTGAAATAGGAGTTTTGGTAAAAAATCTTCCGCCTTTGTCGTCGTGATTTAGTATCGTGCGCTGTCCGAGGGTTGCAGAGAACACCAGAAATGCTATTACGGAACGTGACAAAGGATTTTTTGCCATACAGTTGCGCATTTGTCGGAATGCGACTGAAAGTCACAAAGCATTGCATATACAGGCGCATAGTATTTTTTTCGGCATTCAGCAGAGTATAACGGGATAAGAAGTACGGGATTCCGAATAAACTAAATGAATCTCCTTAACAAGCATTGATTGTTTTTGTAATCGTAATCAAAAGAAGATTTATTGAAAAATAAACTGTATTGCATATTTATGCGCAAGTTTTGTTTAAACTGTAATCTTCTAACAAATTGTATTCGTTACCTAAAGATGAGGAAGCCTATTTTCTCAGTTGAAAACATGTAGAACCCTAGAAACGTACAGAAAACTACCCAAAATCTATTCTACGAAAGTAACTAAATAAACAGTTGGATTACAGAAATTGTTTTGAGAAATTGCTTGCAATCGAAATCATAGAACAAATAGAAATATATAATACATTAGAAATAAAATGTCAATTTAAAAAATAATAATTGAAAAAAAGCTCAGGAGACACGCATGAGTGGAATTCATTCCGCCCTCAAAATGCGCAAAGTACCCAATAAAAATAAATACATTCCGACCCCACCCATTGGAAAGCTGCATCATTTCAATAACCACTCGAGCCGAAAATCACTCAGCAGTCACCGAACTACAGCGCCATAAACATTTTCCCGCTTTCCCCTTCGGGGGCGCACCACGCGCGATGACGGCAACGCGCGACCACTGCGCGCTCTGCGGAGCGGCGGCCGCAACTGGGGCGCGTCGCCCGCTCTTCCGCGAGTGCGCCGCCCCGCAGCCGAGCTCGTCTGTTTATTCATGGCGGGGGTGCGGCGGTGCGAGGCGACAGGAGGCGCTAGAGCGACGCGCGCTGGGCGAAGAGCCGGAGATGGTCGATATAGGAATGCGAATAGTGCTGGCATTAGAGAGAGTGACAGAGAGAGGGGGAGAGAGTGACAGTGCGAGTGCGAGAGAAAGGGAGCTAGTTATGGTAAAGAGAGTATAGCAAGGTTCACTAGTGAAGTTGTATAGTCACGAAAACAATTCAATTACATTAAAGAGGGACATAGGTTTTAAAATTTAGGTTTCAGTTCTATTAGTTACAAGAGTCTATGTAATAAAATTTGGCATGCTTTTTTAATAGGTGCATGTTGAAAACAAAGTGAATTGTTGATAAGAAGATTGCGTATAACACAGTTGGAAAAGTGTGTCGTAACATAAAATTTCACGGAAAGCAACGGGAAACCACGCTGAAAAGATCGTTTCACGAAACCCCTTCATGGGTCACCTAACTTCCGGCTATGGAAAAATAGGAGCAAATAAAAAAAAATATTTCAAGCATACGCGAATTTTGGGTAAAATCAAACATTAAAATATCTTGCTATTTAAGCTGGATGTGCCACTTCGCGACTAGCACGACCCTTCTTAAGGTCGCCGAATCCAATATTAATGTTTACCCGCTTATTGAAACCAACAACTTTGAGTATATTTTACCTTGAACAGTGGTAAAATTATTTCAGAAGTTAATCACGTACACTTTGATCACCTTCTTTACGTGACAACTCACTGAATATTTCAGATCTAAAATTAATAACTAAGTTTTCTTCTGAAATTGAAGTGTAATGATTACTTAATTAATTCTAAACTGAAAATTAAATGTCATGTTTCAACGAATATAACATGAAATGCTTGTACAAATATCTTCACTCACTGTCTTAACACCCACACACATACAAACACACAGATTATTAAGAGCAAACATTCATCTATTTATGTACGCGACAATATTGTATCCACACACTATGATGAAAACTCATCGAGAAACACCAAAATCTAACACAACTAATAAAAATCCTACAAAGGCGAGTCTTGAGAACGCTTGGTCGCGTGAAAAACAGTGCACGAGGCAGGAAGAGAGAAGAGAGAGAAGAGAGAGAAGAGAGAGAAGAGAGAGAAGAGAGAGAAGAGAGAGAAGAGA
>BOPP01000087.1:1791915-1806486 GCA_017312745.1 Gryllus bimaculatus | reverse complement strand
TCATTTGCTAGGACTTGCCCAGCATTACTGCGTAAGCCAGCCTCTCTCAACTTTGTGCCTCTCTGCACACGCATCTCTATAGTTGATAGACCGGACACATGTATTGTTGCCTGCATCCCCTCCTACAACTGATACCTTGTCTATTCACTTCTCTGACAGATATTCAATGCCGGTGTGTTACTAATGCCTGCCACACACTCATACACTGCTGACCAGCCGTTAAGCCTCCCGCCTGTTTTCCCTCTCAATGTTAAGTAACCGTCCTTGGTTCACCTTCCTATACCTTAGCTCGACTACCCACTTTCTATTTATCCGATAAGTATAACTCACCTTCGGTTCTGTCGGTCCTTTCATCATTTGACTTTTCTTTTCGAACAGGCGACCTCGCTAACGCGTCTCATTAACCTCGTATTCGCTAATGCACATACCTATACACATCGCCTACCTGTGTTTATTTCCTGACAATCTTTGTTCGTCATCTAGTGTCACATTCTGCATTATTATTGACATTAGTTTGTCGTTCCACTTGATATGTCATTCATATTCTTGCGCACTAGTGCGCAAGAAATATTATATTTGTCTTCTTGTTCATATTTCCTCTTAATCTTTCCATTAGGTTCTTATTCATCCCTCTAAAATGTCAAACAAACTAATCGCCACTCTAATCCTTGAGTTCTTCGTCTGTCGAAAGGAATGCATCATTATTCTGCGGCTAGTCATCCTACCTGCAGGGTTCTTGTCGAACTCAAAAAAATATTTTATTCGGATTCCGAAGAATTGAGAAGCATGTGACTTGACCTAACATATCATCTGTGTAGTCTCACGGTAAATAGCATGTCTGTAACCATAGAATATTTTAGAGTCGGGCAACGGCAATACCTACTGAAAATGGGCTAACATTCACAGATTTGATTGAGCTAAGTGAAGTCAAATAATGACAAATCTGACAAAGTAAGCGTTGTTTGCTTCTTGCCAGTTATAATTAACTTCTGGATTCCTTCTTGAGTGGAGATACATTAACACATACTTTCTCACATCACATCTAACTGCTCCGCTATATTGTACTACTACATAAAAGTGCGAAAGTGTTTTCAACCAGCAACCTTTTTCTTCCGCACCGAGACCCGAACTCAGGCCCTCAGAGACGCCGCATGGGTCGCATTCGACCAGAGAAATAAAGACGTAATTGACCGCTTGATGAATGAACCCAAAACCCAATATCCATTTGATACTTCCAAAGCCTCCAGTTCGTTCAGATCGATCAGGGAGTATCAATTTTGGGGAAAATCGACTGAACGGTTTAGGCGCTTGCGTTGAACACAGACAGGCAGACGGTTTGCCGTCAGTCGATTTTTCGGTATCAACCACCCACAAATCATGGATTCGGGCTACACCACGTGTCACAAGATGTTTTTTCTATATTTAGCAACATAACCTATCTCCTTTTTTTATTCCCAAGTCCCGACAATAAGAGTTTTTCTGCCAAAAGGTGCCGTTTTCTGGGTAACGAGTACATAACCTTCTCTTCTTACGAAGTGTTTCGTAAGGCGAGAAAGTAAAAATTATATTTTCGAAACGAAAACTGGTCTGCTTAAGAATAATTGATTTGAATTTCTACGTCGCGATATTTCCATGTACGTCATAAATAGGAGGTAAATGTGTGAAATGGAGTCCTTCAATCGGTCCTGTTGGCGTTTTTCTTGTAAAAATTACTATACTTGCATAATGAGGAAGGCTGGAGATAACAAAAACTGTAGAAATGTTCTATGCTCAGAATTAACTTTGTCTTTTTCCCCTGGTGCCATTCATTATTAAGTGAAGAGTGTCGTTGTGAGTACTTATAGGCGTGTTAGAGTGAATACATGTTAACTAAAGGGCAATTTGTCATAAAGAATAACTTGTAGGCTAATACCTATTAGTAAATTTCGTATTGTCACGAATAATAACAATATGTATTAAAAGCCTTATTAAAATCCCCCCCTCAAGATCACTCTCATCACCTATGCAGCCAGTCTGAAAGCGGGTAGAGCGTTTCTTCTGGGAGCACCATGGTCGAGACATGAAGGGCAGTTGAGGGGCTGTCCCGCGAGCGCAACGAGCGCCTCCAGATTCGCGTTGCGCAACGAAGCCGCTCAACGCCCTCGGGAGATTTTCGCACCTTCGGCGTCGATGCAGCGGAGGAGGCCGTTCTCACACCCTTCCACTCGCTCGCGTCGGCTTTCATTGTATACTCGTAATCCAAGGCAACGTGAAACATCAATATGGAGTAAAAAGAATCAGTTTCGAAATTTGTCATTGTAAGGGTGAGTTCTAGTGGATGGAGAGGGTGAACGATGAGGTTTCACCAGTACCAAGGGAAGTTCTTTGTCTAATGCATGCCATTTACACGAACATTTCAATCTGGTTTTTCCTGAGACCGTCTGTGTACATTTAATGCATTTTTGTATCCTTTAATAATTATAGAAGTGAAATACGGTCATAATATGTTCATATTATATTATGTACATTTCACAGACCGATGTGTTTACTTTTTCAGGTAAATAAACTTGACGTAATTTAATTCAAATAACATCAAAGAAGTCACATATAGCCCCAATAAAATATAAAAATATAAAATACAATTTTTACATTAAATTGAGTTCCAAAATCCTAAACTTTTAAGCTGCGCTCTTTTAAGCTCTAGAAGAAGTGCCAGACTTATATTTAAAACGTTATTCATAAAACTTAATTCAATAATAAATTCTACTGTAGAATGTAACTTATTTACTTCAGCTTATGATTCCCTCTAGAAGAAAATACAAAAGAAGAGATCTCAATGCAGACTTTTTAGCCTGAAATAGGTTTGAATTAAATTATAAGCTAATGTACCTGAAGAACAGACAAATCAGTCTGTAAAATATTGTACTTTATAGTATTTATTGTAAATACAAGTGGATAATTATGCCCGTCTCTGTTTATAATTAAAGGATACAATAACCCATTAAAATGTATTTCATTTAGGGTGATTTCATACAAGTGAGTCTGTATGCCACTACATGAGAGGAAAAGGTCAAACTATGAGGGGGAGGCCTAGAAAAGAGTACGTTGATAATTGAGAACATATGGTATCTGAATTGCAGAGGAAGAGTCAAAACAATTGCAAAATAACTACTACAAAAGCCGAAGACGTCCACGCAGTGTAAGTTAATGTTAAACAGCTCGCTTTTCTTTTTCGCACCACACATTTTACGTCACTTCTACTTACTAACCAATTTTATTTATTATAATATTACACAATTTCAGGATATTAATTCAGGATTAATTCATGGATATGACTTACACAAACCAACTGTCAGGACTTTCTTTAGAGTCGTACTTCTGGGAACAGGATGATTATGGTTAATACATTCCTGGGATAAGCATCAAACTTCAGTTCATTTGACATAATACTTTTCCGATTTTTAAGTGTCCATGACCTTTCAAGTAACGTTTTCTAAATTTACTTTCCTCTAATGTTTCTCTTTTTAACATTGTGGCTTTTATTACAATGTATTGTGTTCAATTATACATATGAACAGCTTACAATATAAAATCAGTTCCTACGGCATTTAACTTTAAATAAAACTATCTGGATACATCAGTGTTTTAAACCATATAAACATTATTGCATTCAATAACATTAAATCTTTCATTTTATCCAACATCTTAGCAACTTGAGATTCTCCCTAACATTTCAAGAAACCCACCATTCGTCATGATCGCTCATCCAGTCCGTTCCTCTCCCCCCTCATCCCCACACGTTTCTTCCCGCATTTGGCAGACCTCGACATCACCCCCCCCCCGCGTCTGCCCCGTCCCTGCCTTGCGTCCTCTTTCCCTCCCCACTCCCTCTCTGGGCGCCCGCCGCAGCAGCCCCGGAGGGCTCTGTCTATAAATCAGGTGCATCTGGACAATAAAAGAAGGAGAGCACTTGCAAGAGTTTTTGGGTCGTGATATATAGGCTGAGCCAGATGAAGAAGTGCGGAATTAAAAGAGCATAGTGAGGATATAATGTGGGAACGAAACGGAAAGATACTGCCAATGAAAATGCGAAAGCGAAAGCTTAGAGCAGTGAACCGGGCAGCTGAAATATATCGGTTGTTGAAAAGTTCTAAAATAAAAATTGGGGAGATGAGGATTTTAAAAATAGGTTTCAGTGTTGCGAATAAAAATTAGACACTACCGCAATTTTTTAACAGGACTATTAATGTATTTCAAAATGTTAATCTGAAATTAATATTGTGTAACAAAATTTTTTTCTTGATATAGAAAAATGCGGCAAAATTAAGAACAAATTGAGCTTCAGATTACACCTAATATTTCATTTCCTGATATTGATAATATTAAAATTGCTTCTTGAGGCTTCTTGTTTGGTAGATGATTCCTTATAAATTATGTAGCTTAAAATTTCATACGAGACATTATTGAGTGTTTCCAGATAACTATAGTAGAGTAGACATTTTATAAAAATAAATGAAAATTATCTTACAATATTCCAGCAACTAATGAGAATAGTAGTCGCGACACCTTACCTTCACAGGAAACAGAACATTACGTCTCGCGTCACAGAGGAACTTTCATCCCTACCTGAAACAAATTATTAGCAGTTGAAACTAGTTATTCCTCCAGTTATTTTAGTCTTTTAAACGTTACATTATAATTACATAATTACAATAAAAATTGAAATTTTAATTCCGTAACAATATTGCTCGTTTTCCTAACTCTCATAAAATGTTTTCCATTCATAGTGACAATAATAAGGTCCTATAATAACAATAAATATTCGTTTGTTACTTTCAAAAAGTTTAATTTCTTAACTTAACACATTTCGTTACCAACTAATACCAAATGAATTAAAAGTGTATTAACGTTTCATAATTTCACGTTAACAAAAGTAAAACACTATGACTCAAAAGAGAACGATTTCTTTCAACAATTCAAGGGTTTGTCAGCTGTTGAGCAGGACGTTTGAGATTCCAAAAGAAAAACAAAAGAGGCACACGCGAGCGGCGCGCGCCTGGCGGGCGGTCTTCGACAATACGAGCCGGGATCCCGGGCCCGGCGGACGCGAAATCGAAGCAAGGGACAGAAATGAGCGCCGGGAAGAGCGAATCGTTCAATGAATAAATGAATGGGTAAAGGACGTCGTCTGCGAGACGGCACACGCTGGGACGGACGGAAAAGAAGACGTTTTGTGCCGTTGAGAAACAAAAGCGACGAGAAAGAAAAACAGACGGTAGGCTGCATACAAAGAGGTCTACGAGTAGAGGGGTAGAGGGGTCGAGGACGTGGTAGGAAGCGGAATCGTTAGAGGAGTAAAGAAAGAACGGATGCTACATAAGGAATTTAACGATGTGACAAGAGAAGGGGTGATAGATGAATCAATTGATAAAGAGGTTTTAGACGAGACTTGGCAGAACAGTGAAGGAGGGAAACTAAAAAAATAAAAATAAATGACTTGTCGGTTGGTGGAAAGAGATATTCAAAGATAGAAATAGATATGACAGGTCCTGAGACTGCGGAGCTAGAGAATGGAATAAAACATGAGAATAATAATGGTCACAGGCGGCAGAGGGTGCAAGATGTACTTCAGGAAAAGCAAAGATGAAGAAAGAGAGGGATAAAGAATCTTAAGGAGAGAAAGAATTAAAAGATTATAGCACTAATAAGAATAGTAATACTGGTAACAAAAATAGGTTTTGGCAACAAACACAAAAAAAACATAATTTTGTGGCAGTGACAGCAATGGCTACATCGTAGAGTGCAAGGAGGGTAGAAAACAAAAAAAGGATATAAAGCAGAAGCTAGGTCGAGGAAAATTGTGAGGACTTCCACCCGAGGTGCTCTAGAGCGGAGAACAATCGCCGGAGGAGACGCCAGAAAGGGGGCGAGGGGAGGGGCGGTGAGAGAAAATGCGAAGGAAAAGCAATCACAAACTGGCTACTAAACGCGCCGCCATGTTTTATGCAAGCGCCTTCTCGCACGTCGCGCCGTCATGAACCGCCCGACGCCGGCGCCGACGACTCGGCGGAGACGGTGAGTACATCACTCTCACTTGGGCATCGCACAGACTGGCTTTCGAGAAGAAAAGTGATACTTGCAGAAAACGCTAATCGATTATTCGAGAAGCAAAAAAAATTCAACTTGTTATTCATAAACTATTTTTCAAAGATCTAATGCAACATTGGAAGAAGAAACCCATTTCCAAGTTAATCATATTGTGAATCTCACAATATATGATTAAATAGCCAACATAGTTTGAAGAGGGGAAAAATAATGAAAGGATGAAGTATATATAAATCATCAAAGGATGAATAATTAATATTGGCATGCAATCCTTAACGTTTAAGGTAACTCGAATAAAAAGAAGATTAACAAGAGAAAAATAAATTATATTCGTATATTGCTATGTTGGAATATTTTGATGACGAAAACGGGTTCTTCGATATTTCATCATACACTAATGGCATCTCATTAGCAGAAAATATTAGATAACACTGTAAAGTAACTATGAAATAAAATACATATTAAGAAACATGATTGTTAAACTCTTTAATATTTTAAGAAATAAGTTCCTTTCCTAAAACTTGAACCGATTTGTCCAATATTACAGACAATGTGATGAATTTCGGTATCCTCTAATGGCAGTAAATTGAACAAGTGGTGCTACAGAATGGGTCAGTCTCTCTCTTACTAGTTAGATTTCTAATTTCTTTGGCCTGGCCTAGTTTTTCGGTCTTGCTCCATTCTCTTGCCAGCTGCCATCTACAGCCGCCCAAACTACATTTTTTAAACAATTTCTCAATTTTTAGGTTTTCTAATGGAAGAACCAAAATATTACTTAAAGAATATTAAATAAGAGTAAAATCTTATAAGAGTAAAACCTCATGCAAAGTTTCGTTAAAAAAATTGGAGCAGTTTTTAAGAAAATGTCTGCAAATGCGATATTTGAAGCTGTTTTACAGATATTTTTGAAGAATTCGAAAAACGTCATTGGTAGTCATTTTAAGCACTTTCGCGCACAAATTTAACAATGTGTACGAATTGCTGAAACTATGCATATTAATGGCATGAGAGATATTTTTTTAAATGAAACAAAAAATATAGCAGGAGACGTTTATGTCATCTCACACAGAACATTTATCACTATCCCTACCTAAGAATTATTAATCATTCAAACAAAATCTCATACTACAATTTCAGAAGAAAATTTCGTTTCATTAAACTCTACGTATACCTACAAATCAATAATAAACATTCATATTTTTGCACCACTTATAAACGGTTTCACAAGCCTTCACCCAGCCGACCTATTTTCACGCTCGGAAAGTTTCTGCGTCAGCTCAACAACAGTTCATTGTAGTCAAAGCAATAGAGAAGCGAGGAGACGCTCTCGCTGAATTGCACTTGAAGCCTGCTACAATGCTCGATGAGCTTTATATATCGCCACTATCGGCAACACCAAGAGCACTCGCAGCTCGCAAGAGTGCTCTCGCGCAGAAACAGGAAAAAGCTCGCACGACGCCTCTTAGGGACTGAAAAGGGCTCAAACGCGCGCACAAGCAAAGAAAGAAAGGAAAGATAGGAAAGAAAACACGAAAAAATAGAAAAATTATAGAATGCAAGAGAAGAAAAAAAGAAATATGGAAAATAAAGAAAAGAAGAAATAAAAAAAAATGGGAATTCGAGAGTAAAGAATTAGGATCTGTGAGTTCTCGGCGCCTGTCGGAATCAAATGTCGGAAACAGTCTCGTCCCCGTTCTTTCTCTGATAATTTCCAGGCGAATTCTTAAGCAGCGCCTCAGACAATAAGACTCATCTCTTCTTCCTTTTTTAACCTGGCCTTATTTTCATCCTTCGCTCTGATACATGATCATGCATCCTACCATTATCTGATCATCCATCCTCGAATGGACCAACCCATTGGTTAGAATTCACCGACAGAGGTCGAAAATCCAGAAACAGCGGCAATAAACGAGTAATGCGTCATACTAAAAATGTGTTGTTGCGGGACAACTGGAATATAAATAAAATAACTAATAATTGAGTAAATAAAATACATATTTTCACACCAGTAATTTCGCCCGAGAAAGCGTTTGGATCTGATTCAGGCCGCTTTGCCGAAAGAGCATCTAGCTGGAATATGCTCCTCCATCGGTTTTTTTCCTCTGGATGACCTGAGCGCAGAACTTCGATCGCCTGACTCTTCGGAACAAAGGAGCAACGGATCGAAAGGCGCGGAAATGCAAGAGCGGAAAAACAAAACGCACGCGCGGAACCAAGGAGCAAACACTCCGAAAAAAGAGCAAAGTGTGGCATTGCTTTATTTTGACGAAATGGAAACGTGATAAGAGAGGAAACTGCAATCATCGGACGAAGTGATTCAGAACTCGAAAATATTGTTTGAGATGAAAACAACACAAAAACTAATAAAATAGGATTTGTAAAGTTAAAGTGGATTATGAAGTAATGTTAGTAAGTTACAAAAGTAATTAATCCATTAAACGAAGTAATTTGCGTTTATGGTAAATCAGGGAACTAAACGAACAGAAAAGAAAAAAATAATACAAAATAAATCTAGTTCATTGTAAATGCAAAGTAAAATTATAAGTGCAACAATGCTGAATAGAGGATGTATCATAATTACTTCGTAGTAATAAAAACTAGTAGTGCTACAGAGTAGCGCATACTTCTTTGTACTAGTTAGATTTCTAATTTCTATGGTCTGAGCTAGCTCCTTGGTCTTCATACATACTCTTCCCTGCTTTCATTTATCGTAGCCCAAAACATATTTTTTTAAATATCAATTTTTTGAACGTACGGCAGAAATATTACTTTAAGAATGTTACAGAGAAAATTCTCGTTCAGTAAGAAAATTTTCGTTGAAAAATTTTGAGCCGTTTTTAAGAAAATGGCGTTTAAGCGTCACTATAAATGTGAAAATTAATGTCATTTTCACAGCAAATTTTTGTTTTCGAAAAACTTAATTAGAAGTCACTTGAAGCTCTTCCACACAGAACTGCAAAATTGTTTTCAAATCGCTCCATGGACGAACGAAATAAATCCGAAATGCAAAATTTAAAGTAAAATGTAACGTGCATTTAAAAACCAGTGTGTTCTTTTTGAAAAATCAAACGAATACAGCAAAATATAGTTTATAATATTTCATACAGTATATTTGACACTATTCACACAAAAAGGTTGACGAAATAATTTGGAGCCGTTTCTGAGATAATCGTGTTTTTGTTATTGTTTAACAGTATATTCGAATTGTTAAACATATTAAATTCGAAATTGTTTGAATTTTGTTGTATTAAAATATTAGAGTAAATGGTCCTCATCTCAATGAAAGAACTAATTATGGAGGAAAAATTTTATTTAAAGAAAAAAATCTCTATCTTGAATTTTGTCTTGTAAGAAAAGCCAAAAATATTCGAAAATTTGGTATTATCGAAAATTCAGAGTTAATCGCATTTAAGCCACCTTTATAAGTGTATTTCACTTTATTCTTTCAAGAAACTTAAACAAAATAATTGCAGCCATTTTTAACGAAATTTTAAAAATGTTCCTGGGGCATCATGTTAAAGTGCAATTTTTTTTAATCGCAAAGCTTGAGTCGAGCCAAATTGACCGTGAAATTTCCATTTTGAAAAAAATCTTACTATGATTTAGGCGCAAGTGGTGTTCACAGACAGACGGACAAACGGACGGAAAGACGTTTCGAAAAAAAACAACACATTTTCGGTAATAGGGGATAACTATTCATGATATATGACTACATTGCATATTAGAGAGAGTAATTTACTAAACATTAAATCAGGATTTATTAATGTTTCTCTAACAGAGCTTCACAATATGAGTTTTTCTGTCGCAAAAAATCGCAGTTTTTTTGCTGCAGTATTTCATTAATTTCTCTATACTACGAATATACGCGAATATACGAGAAAGTAAAAAGAGAGGGAAAATAATCAAGATGTTACAGAAAAACGGATGAGGTAACACTACATAAAAATCAGTTACTTTAGGGGGCGAAGCACAAAAAGGGGACACGAACCACGAAACGAACAATACCAATTTTAGAGCTGCAGTGCGACGTAATAAATTAAATTATGGCAGTAACCGCGCAGAGAAGAGAAAGATAGCAACAGACTATAACAAGGCAGACGAACCAAAAGACAACGAAAGGCAGTTAGCGCGCGTGCAAACAACGCAGCTGCGCTCCGCTCTCGCGGAGGTTTAAAGCGACGAACCGGCGTCGCGGCGCCGAGAGTGCGTGGGGAAGAACGGCCGCCTGTTGGTGCCGCTGTTTTGTCGGCCAACAGGCCGGTTTGTCGGGACACGATAAAGCTCTTTCGGACCATGAAGAACTGAAGGGCTACGTTACAGGCTGCAATAACAGCGCAGAGAAAGGGAATCTGCTTCTGTGAATGGTAATTCAAACACATTCTAATATGATTACGTTGTGTTGTGTTGATTTTTTGTGTAAAGTTGTGTAAATGTGTGTTGTGGAATTATGAATAATTCCATTTTGTGTAAAAGCAATTTAATATGATAAACATGAAAGCCACCTTTTCACCCTCATGACGCAGGAGGCCTTTGCGCTTAAAGGGTTTTGAAGACTCCATAAATAAAATAAATAATAAATAGTATGATTACATCATGATTACGTGATTACAAAATGTCATGAAGCGTAAAACTGTATCGTTATAATCAATTATGAAAAACATTAACGTTTTACATTTATTGACGATCGTTTGACTAATATGTAACATTAATATTCAAGGGCTCTTTTAAAAAATTATGGTTTCAGAAATGAAAAATGTTGATGAAAATGTACTTACGTAATACGTTCTTTCTCTAACAGTAATAAATTAATGTTCACGATTTCACTCTAGTTGTCTTCTTAAAATGAGTCACGCTCATCAAATGTTGGATAGTCCAACCCGGACCCGGTTGGATAGTCGGACCAATAGTCCGACACACAGAGAAACAAAAATGTGGGTCTTTCCACAATATTTTACACATTTAAGCAATGAATCAGAAACCAAAAATAATGCCGTTGGATCGTTCATCTGCCAGCTGCAAATCAAAGAACGATATCCTTGTAATTTTGCAAAGTATATTTTCTTTTGATTTTTCGAAAATAAACGTGTGTATTGCGCATAATATAGTGCCTCAAAATAATTTGGTCTGTCATCTGATTATCGGCACATTGATGGAGTGCAAAAATGCTTCTGAACAAAATTACACAAATATAGTTTCCAAAAAGTAACAAGCAAACTGTTGAACAGTATATGAAATATTCTCATAAAAGACTGCAATACATTTAATATTTTAACAAAAACAATCTTCATCTACATAGTATAGATGTATGTATGGATATCCACAGTGCAGTAGTACTTTACAAACCTAGAATATTAAAACATTTTGCTGTTCTACAAGGCAACACGCGAGTATCAAATATTGAAGTCTGGGCGGCCTCTTCCCCGGAGCCATTCTGACGCATGTCGTCAGGTGTTAGCATTTGATATCAGTACTGACAGTAGAATGTAAACCTGCCAGAGAGAGGTTTGCATGTAAATAAAATACTATTAAGCGATAGAGTTACAAATTTATTTCTTAAAAATTAAAGTTCTGAATTTTCAGGACAATAACTAATCTGGAATATTCCGACTGATAAAGGTAGGTAGCGGCGTAGATATAGGTCGAAGGGAAAATAGAAGATGGTGTGGAAAATAATAAGAATAGAGCAATACTCTTGCAGGAGGGATTAGGCATAGTTCAGGGCAATGTGACTATGAGCAACTCAAAATCCTCAAAAGGCGAAGGAAGAAATGTGACTCCGCTCAGGATCCGTGGATCGACGAGGCAGCCCGGAAGCGACGTTCGCTCTGTGGGCTTAGGGGCGGCGGAGCTCTCTCCGCGATCGCCCAACAAGAGGAAACGGGAAGGCAATAATCCACGACGGTCACTCCGCACAAAGCGCGCCAACACGAGCCCCGCCCCCCCCCCGCTCCCCGCGCTCCCAATGCCCCCTCCTGCGTCCTCACAGCGTCGTCCTCACTGCGCGCCCACCTCTGTCGCGGTCGCATGCATGCAAATGGGCAGCGCGGCTACGTCCGCCTTTCGATTTGCACCCAAATCCTCGCGTTGCTCCCGCCGCCGACGCCACCGCTAGCACTGACATGGCCACCTCCCCTCTCCTGCTTCCGCTTCCTTCCCCTCCCACTCCAACTACACCTCCACCCCCACCCCCACCTTCGCGGGTATGACGGAATCGTATCTACGTCGAGATTCACAACTTCTTAGCTTTTGAAAAGTCTACGAATATAATGTGTTCCAATACATTCTGACTCAGAATCAGCTCCGACAGTAAATTCTCTTTTTGATAGTAAAAAATAAAATAGTAGTTCAGCTGAATTTAACTAATCTTTTTAAATTCAATCTCAAACCAACACATTTCATCCATAAAAATGCTGACGGCTCATATTCGTATGAAGGTGGTGTCGTGAAAAAAGATAATCCACTAATTACATCATTAACTTACGTAACTGCATACACATATATGACTAAGCATGAAACATATTGATGAATAGAAAAATATGATGTAGATCAATATCAATCTCTTCATTATTGTAAAATTCTGAATTGCTTTGTTCTCAATTACGGGAACTGAAAACGTTATGAACAGCATTTTTAATAATTCCAAAAATATAAAGCCAGCACTGGCTTAGCTAAAGCTGAGACTTTTCTTGCCAACAATTCACAATTACAGCAGCGCGGATCCCAGCAAGCGAAGTTATTCTTCAGTATTTTGCCCGAAAGTTTCGTAGCTCGGAACCTTAAACGCCCAAGGACCGTCGAGCGCCTACAAAGCGAATGAAATGGCGACAGCCTCGTTTAGCTTCGTGTGGAGCAGGGGCTCCTGATTCGCTCATGCATAACCTGGAACGTCGCAAAAGCAACACAGAAGCAGAACGCGGCTGCGGTGGGTGGTGGCTGAGGTTCTGGGCGGTTGCCAAATTGGATCAACTGGGAAGGCCGCGCTCGCAGCGAGCACCGCCACCGGCGAAGTCGATGGCGGAAGCGGGCGGTGACAGTGGACGGTGACGGTGGACGGTGACGGTGGACGGTGACGGTGGACGGTGACGGTGGACGGTGACGATGGACGGTGACGATGGACGGGGACGATGGACGGTGACGATGGACGGTGACGATGGACGGTGACGATGGACGGGGACGATGGACGGGGACGATGGACGGGGACGATGGACGGGGACGATGGACGGGGACCTTGAATTGTGGTGGTGGGCGAGTGTGGTAGGAAGGAGAGGAGATGTGGGGGTGGTGAGGGGTATGAAAGTGGTAGTGGTAATTGCGACAAACGACAATAGCAGGACAGGGAGAGGTGGCTCTGTGAATCAACTGTGGTCACTGCAGTGCCTCTAACCGGAATGTCAGAGTGGGGGCTCTGACTTTAGGTTCGAGACCGAGTAACGTTATCCAACGCCAAGGTAAGTTAAATGAAAAACCATTTCATCCATCGAAACAGCCATCGCATGTTCGCCAAGCCGCTGCCAAGCCCGGCGACCGACGTGGTCGGAGTGGGGTGCGGGGCGGGGCGGGGGGCCTCTGAAGGTCTGGCGGCGCACAAGAGACGCTAACGAACTGGGCCTGTGGGCCGCTGCAGCGTCAGGCGCTCACACACAGCAGCTTCAAACTTGGGCAATAGTATTATTTTAGAAATTTTAATTTCTATAAACTAAGTTTAAAGAAAATGTCAATGTTTTCTTTCTCACTTCATCTTTTGTTCTTGATTCTATGAAAGGTGTGCAAACGTAAAGAATTTTCAGGAAGAAGGACGGGTATAAATTCATCCAATTGAGAATTTACCACATCCACATTTATTAGTATTTTTATAGTCAATTTTTTCCCTTTAATTTTCTAGCTTATCAATTCCGAACAATGTCTATTCACGTATTTCAAACGCGCGCAGGCACTAAAATTGTGTAGCCTCTACCGTGTGAGAGGTGTCTATGGCTTCCGTAAATAATCGGAAATTTTAATACACCGAAACATTTTCGGTTTTGGATGAATAATGCAAATGTTTAAATGTGTCATTCATTCTATTCTTAAACTTCGCGCATCGACTGACATCTCATTATCAGTGCGTCAGAGCTGACGACACAGCAGATGTCATGGACACCCAGCCTGGAAAGAAGTGGCCTTCTGCCATTAAATATTTGCGATTCACATGATGCGTTAAGGAATAACATTTTTGATACTCTTCATATGTAAAGAGCTGTTATACTGTCTATAAAGTATGTTCTGTAACAGTAGTATTTGTAAAAATTGTTTTTGTCAAATATTTCATTACTGCACTGTAAAATGAGAGTATTTTATGTGTTATTATTGGTGAGTGTGCATGCCATTTTTACAAAACAATTTTTTGTAGTTTTGTTCTGCAGCATTTTTGTCGCATTTGGAGAAACATTTGATTTCTGGACACATACAACAATGCGTACAACTTGTGTTTATCACTAGTCTCTATAT
>BOPP01000087.1:1774018-1784133 GCA_017312745.1 Gryllus bimaculatus | reverse complement strand
CGCGCAGCGCAGCGCCGCGCCGCCCGCCTCCCGACACAAAGCAAGTCAAAGCGCGAAATGCATGCATATGCATGAATTATTTTCAACTTCCGCGCGTATTGATTTTCGACGCTGGAAACTTCGCTCGCGCGCAGCCCGCGCCGAGGATCTGCGCCGCGCCGCCCACCGCAGCAGATGCGACTCGCTCGCGAGAGGCCTTTGCGGAGCGAACAACTGCGCGAAGCAAAGAAAGCATTTCAATCGGAACAGGCAGTTTCTCCGATCAGCACCAGGCAACGCTGGAGCAAGGGGCCAAGAACCGCACACGAGCTTTCCTTCCTCTTACATCCTTATATATCCTCATCCACTCACCGCGACACTTGTCGCGAGACAGTCGGAAGCTCAGTGATTGCCACGACTGGGTTGGCGCCTAGTGGGAGATACTTGGTTGGGAAAATCTCCGCAAGGCAACGTAGGTCAGCGCCGCCATCAGCAGTGGAAGATCGCCGTCTCCAGCGATAAAGACTTGAACTACATTTATAGAACTAACGGCCATAGCAGTTCACACGCCCGGAATCATTAATAAATCAACCATTAGGATCACATTTCCTAGAGAAATAAACGCCATTTCTCTAAGCTATTTTTTCTCACCAATTGTTGTTTACCCACGTCGGTATCTTTACGGTTCCAGCGTACATTGAGAGATAATGTTTCCAATTCATTCTAAGTTTTGACAATTAGCAAATAATTTTTAACATTGGTGAGCTTATGTCACTTGCCATACTCTAATTCGTAGATCAACCATACTTATTATTAGTTTCTCGGGTTTCCTGATTTCTTCCAGTTAAATGTTAAAGAAAGAGAAATCAGTATCCATTCCTCGTCTCAGATCCAAGCAATAGGCTTGGCCCATTCTCATTTGGCAGACCCCGCTGATCGAGGGAATAGCGATAAGCGTCGGCATACACGTTGTGAATCCCCAGAGGCCTTTGTGGCTCGTCGTTGGATAACAGCAATAAAAAGTGTACCAAGGGTTTACTTGTATTCTTGAGTAACGCATTCGCTTACAATTCTCCAACTGTTCAAACCTGCCTGTCCTAGTTACGATAAAAGAATCTAAAGTAATTCCCAAACTATTAAGTCATCGAACACTTTCTAGAATCGGTCGCCTTATAGTAATACACCTGTATGTAATGAAACACGTGTGTAACACACGAACGTTGAATAATTATGTTTGTTCAAGTTTAGAAACACATTGTATGGACGTTTTTCAACTTCTTTCTTCTCATCGTTTATTCACACGAAAGTATAAATCATCAACAGCTGATAACTGCACGGGGCAGAGTTGCGAAAATCGCAATACACTATACATACAACAGAATACACTTTTGAGCGAAGAAATCTTATAGGTTTTTCATGAATTCTGTGACATTTGTTGCATCACGTAAATATTATTTGCAGCATGTACCATTAAAATTATATACAAAGTAATGCAATCGACAAATACTTCTTTAAAATGAAGAAAAAGGTAAAAAAATGGCTTAATAGTTGACATCGACAAACGCTACTAAATAGTCGTATGAAACTGATTATTTCCGCTTGTCCTACTAAAGACACTAAAAATAATGTCTATACTAAAAGGTATTGTTTTAAAGCTAACACGAAAAAATTGCATTTTATTAAAATTCGCCTCTTATTGATGACCATACAAGACATTTTATCAAAAGCTCAGTGACTGTCAAGTCTGAAATTTCTGCCGAAAAATGATTTCGTTATGGCAGCAGTATTTTCAATATGCCACAATAAAACTTTATCGGCTATCATCGAGGATCGGATTTTATACCCGCTCTACTTGCTTTTAGGTTTCCCCTAAACTCGAAATCCATTTCGTTCGTAATCAGATGGCTGTCATCGAGGGAAAGAATGACGGGAGAGGGCGGCGCGCGAGAATCGTAGGGTTAACGATTCCTTGCGTGACGCGCGGTAGAGCAGGGAGAAGTCGAAGGGAAAATAGAGTTTTAACAGGATATTAGCGTCAATTGAAGAGGAGAAGTCACAATATTTTACACAGGAAAATGATGTAAATTGAATGAAAGGCTAAGTCTCAGAAATAAATAGCTTCAAAATTGATGATATTCATATTATCATCATTCATATCATATCTATTATAAGTATCGGAAAATGTGTTCATATTCTAAATACACAGAAAGGGCGAGAAACGAACAGTGAATGAGAGGTAAAGTTAGTCATTCAGAGTCTTTCGAATACGGGAAAATTGAGAAACATGGAAAGATGGAGAAACAAATGGTCCGATGAAGACCTCTTTGGGGAAAATCATCTAGTATTTTGACAAAACAAACTTTTACTTCAAAACTCTTTGTATATGCAATTTTTAGCCCAGAATGACGAATATACATGAAACATTGAATGAAAAATACCAGATTTTCTTATGCAAAATTCGTTTACAGTGGATATAATATTTCAAATCAAAGTTCGACAGAAAACAAGAGTTCTTTAGGAAAAGGTGTTATGCTAATTTTGGGAAAGGTAAGTAGTGGAATGAGTGGCCCATCCAAGATAATCCGTACGTAATAAATCCTGATTAGGAGCGAAGGCAATAGAGAGAAAGAAGTCTGCTGAGGTGGACAGCGTATTCTCTCTGCATATCGATAGAACCTCGGACACTTTCATCTCTCTCTTTCTCCCTCTCTCACTACTCTTTTCCCTATCGTACTCTCTCATTTTTCCCCTCTTCACTCTTTCTCCTCTCTCACTCTTTCTCCTCTCTCACTTTCTCCTCTCTCATCTTTCTCCTCTCACTCTTTATCCTCTCTCATTTCTTCTCCCTCTCTCATTCTTTCCCCTTCTTTTTCTCTTCTCTTTTCCCGATCTTCCTCTCTCTTCCTCTCTCTTCTTCTCTCTTCTCTCTCAGCTCTCGCGCTCTTTCGCAATTGTCTTGTCCTCTCGTCCTCTGCGAAAGCGGCGAGGATGATCGCGACCGAGTTACTTAGCTTATATGAGCATTAAAGTCTCCAAATGGCTCGCACTTGCTCTCTCGATCGCGGCGCCTCGCTTCGCAGTTAGCTTGGCGCTCACTTTCGCTCGCCTCCCTAATCCGATTTTAACCTTCGGGCTGATATACGATGCGCTCGCTCATGCTTCCTAAAAATTTATTAAAAATTTCCGGGAGCAGCTTCGCGCGTCGTTTGCATGAATCACGCGCGGCTGTTTTGGAATTATCGGGTGGTCCGAAATGTCTGACGACGTGGTGGGTCATGGTGAATGATAAGAAGGGGGGGGTAGGGGGTGTGGAGGAGTGGGGGAGGTAGGGAAGAATTGAAACTGTCAGGATGGACGGGGCAGAGGAGGGGGAAGGGGCGGTTTGGTCTCGTCTGAAAATGCTTCTGCGCTTTATTGCATTGAAATAAATAAAAGAGAAAAATAATGTAACGAACGTCAAAGATGAAAATGAATTAATAGTTAATGTCAAAACTATGTTGGGACATTATAGTATTATATAAGGAAAATCAATAAGTTCGATTTAAAAAACGACCGCAGTGGTGTTATTATTGAGTAATTAATTTTTGCATATAAGCAGGAGAATCCAGGATAAAAATACGGCCGTAAAGCTCGAAGCCCACGAGGGTGTGCGTACTGTCTGAGACCAACCGGAGCCCCGAAGGGCAAGAGGCAGCAATGCAGGGGGGCGGGGTGACAGACGAGGCGGCGTGCAAGGCTTGTTAGGGCCATGGGGGCGCGCCCCGGAGACAGCCCAGCGCGGGTATAGACTGCCGGAATCACCGGCGCCTCCCCGCACCGGAAGCGATATCTGGGCTGCGTCTTGATGGATCGCTGGTCGAGGAAGCCTACCCTCGCCTTCGTTGCCCGCGTAGGGCTTTGCAATTCTTCTAATGTTCGTTGTTTGACCGTGGAAATCAATACATGCATTTAGATCGAGTTTTTGAATACGCTTGGAGTTTACGGCCACGGTGCCTCAAACTGCAAAAATTGTTAATCAACAATCTAAATGCAAAATTAATAGATTTAGGACACAACGAACGTTTCTGTCTAACAGAAAACAAATTGGTTTTATGGGTGATATCTTAAAAATTTGCACTAAAACGAACATCTTGCAGCACTTGGTTATGAAATGATATACAAGAGCAATAAACGTAGCTCCATTTAATACAGGAAATCGCAGCTAAACGCAGGTTTCGGTCTCTTCCACGATGAGACACAACGACTGTACTCATGTGGGCACAGTGCAGCGGGGGCTTGCAGAGAGCCGGGGCTGCAGAGGGAGGTCGCGGCCCCGCTGCCGATCCGTTGAGCTCTGAGCCTCGGCGAGCCCTCAGGCGCAGGGGATTTCGCGCAGGTGGCGCGGGGAGCGGCGTGCGGAGAGCGGACGAGGCGGGGACGGGTGGGCTGTGAGTCGAAGTGGGGGGTAATAAGTGTGGCTGTAGGTGGGAGGGGTATGCAAGTTGGCGGGGACGTGGGAAGTATTTAGTGGGGGCGTTGTAGGGCATTGAAGACGTTCGGGGGGTGGCGGGGACGTGAGGGCGTGACGGGATTGGGCGGGAGAACATAGGTGGGGATATGGAGATGGTAGTGGGATGTATGAGTGGCAGGTTATGGAGGGGCGGGAGAGGACAATGGTGGGGGTGTGACGGGGTGTTGAGGGAGTGGGGGTGTTTTGGCGGGGCATGGTGGGGGAGGCGGAGGTGGCAGGGACGTGGTGAAGATGAGGCGGGACTTGGCGGTGCCGGCGCCGGTAAATGGTGGGACGCGTAGACGGCCCAAAGCGTGAACGGGGAATGGTGTCTGGCGGTGGCAATGGCGTCGGTGATAGTGTCGAGCGGGCTTTGGGGGGGGGGGGAGAACAGACTGAATTGACGCGAGGCGTAGCGCACGCCGCGGTAGAGCAGGCGTTAGCGCGGGGGGGAACGACTCAAACGGCGGCACCACTCGAAGATAGAACAGACGTACATCGAAGTCAAACAATGTTCTTGTTATTAATCAGCGGCGTTAGGTTTATCTAGGCTAATGCAAAAAAGTATAATTTGTCATCGTTTTTACCCCCCCACAACAGCGCACAAATTTTTATTGTCTTATTACCAGTGGAAGACACTGATGTAATTAACTATATAAAATGTAATTTCAAAGAGAAAGAACGCGTTAAATTATCTTAATATAGTTATGTCCTTGCAGAATTTATGCAAATTCTCAAAAGCTTATTATAGCTTTTTGCCTTATTATCGCGTAGCTCACAGCTCGCTTGGTTAAGATCAACTACCAGGACGATTATTAAAAAGAATGTAATGTTGCATGTGTTATTACTTACCAATGGTATTTTCACCGAAAGGTAATGTAAGTTATGTGTAAAAGCACAGAATAACAATTAAGGATTTGATCTATTCTTCTTTGAGAATTAACTCTCTGAAACTGGAATTGGTTCCATTTGCTTTATACATTTTTTGTTTTTTTTTTTTGGCGCAAAATATTCCCAAAAAAAAATTATAGATATGTAAATATTTTCTGTTAGTAACAGAGTACTGGGAGTCAATGTTTTTTTCTAGTTTGCTAGAACAACAGAGTGATTAATTTAGAAAAGCGTAAATGTCAAAAAAGGAAAATGGACAGCCTAAATAAAAATGGCCGCCAGTTGTTAAGCAGATGAAAAAAAAGTTAAATTTTTTGAAAAGGAACACGTTAGAACGACTTTTCAAAATGTAGGGAATGCAAACCAACTCAAAAACTAGTTGCATAGTTATTTTTGTATTACAAACTTAAGTCTGTCAGAGGACAAAGTAATTTCCGAAACAGTTTATAATGCGTCAGGGTATTTGGCTATCTGTACGACCGGTTTCGATTACGCTTCCCTTTAGGGACTGATTCCGCTGATGTGTTATTATTCGTGGCAATACAGGCAATACGTAGAATCTGTGCCGTAAGATGTCCTTTTAGACGATTTTCGTTACGAAAACGGGGAAGTTTACAATGATGGAATTCAAAAAGCAGGAAATAAGAAACGGAACATGTTGAATAGCAATCCAAAGGAAGTAATCGCCTAAACGAGGTGAAGCGGCGTAAGCGGTTAATCTCTTTATCCTGCTCAGCGCAATGTATTTCCGGCGCCGTTCATGTGTGGGCGCTCTCCGGGATCTGCCTGGGCGGGCGCGGCGCGGGCGTGGGCGGGGTGGGCGTGGGGCGTGGCGTGGGCGTTGGGCGCGGAGCGGGCGTGGGCGGGGTGGGCGTGGGCGTGGGCGTGGGCGGGGCGCGGGCGCGGGCGGGGCGCGCGCGCGGGGTGGGCCGGGCGTGGCGTGGGCGAGCGGTGTGGGCGCGGGCGCGGGGCGCGGGCGCGGGCGCGGGCGTGGGCGTGTGGGTGGGGCGTGGGCGCGTAAGCTCCGGGGGCGACGGGGACGCCACAGCAACGCCGCCTCCACAGCATACGTCGTCGCTCGGAGCATTGATTCAGTCGCGAACCGGCGGCGCAGCGGCGCGGAGCCGAAGTTGCATGCAGTGGCGAGAGTCGGGGGTCTGGGTAGCATGCGAGGGGGGGGGGAGGAGGACGAAGGTTGCAAGTTTGAAGGCGGTTGCGCAGGTAGTTGGATTAAAGAGGACATAACATTGATTGAAAAACAGCAGAGTTTTGGTTGCGGAATGATGAAGGACATCAGGATGTTGAACTTGGTGGTTTAGGTACATTGAGCTTGATGTACTCTGTAGTCCAGAAATTATATCTATAGTTTTTAAAACACTATTATAAAATAAAGTGGAGATTTGTATACTTCTGCATTTACAATGTTAAGACACTTTAGGTGAAAAATAGATTGAGGGGGCAGTGTAGTAAAAGTTGGATTAGTGATAGCAATTTCCTTGAGGACTAAAGGTATCTCCGGATATTTTTATTAAAATTTGACACTTTAAGGAAATTATTGCTTTCTTAAATTGACATTATACTTTATTGATATTCTGATTATATAATATTATGCTTTACTTACATATCATATAACATCTATCAAATAGTGAATTTTCACATTACAACCGTTTTTTGTAATCTTTATTTTATTTATAGATTTCAACTGCGAAATGTACTCTTTCATACAATGTACTCTGGACTGTGTAAGGAAATTTTGACATCTGATGGTAAAAAAGCATACTACTTAAGTGCTTATTACAAATCTTTTTAAGCTATCGTCTCCCTTCGGGAGGAGAGTGTAACTGGGGACATTAGTCGCATCCGTACAAGATTTAGATCGCATTGTCGTATCGGCAAAAATTTTTGGACTTTGTCAATTTAACGTAACATAATGATGAAACTTAGACTATAATGTCCAGCTTACATTGAGATTCAACCATGAGCAAAATATTCCAATATGTATATCCATGTAGATATTTTTAAGTTTTGAAGGTAAATTAATTGGTAACACTTTTTGCCAAAGAGTCGGCCATTATATTTCCACCTACTACTTTGTGTGCAGGTATTCATATCATATTCATCTCAAGTTGGTCCCTTATATTACTGTTTTTTTCCAAGTTAATATGACAACTAAGATAAGCAGTGAAATGTCAATATTTCTGTATTTGTGTTCCAAAGTTATCAGTAGTAGCACTGTATATAGCTAGTAAGAGAAACAATTTATGTTTTTAAATAAATTATTGATTAATTAATTGATTTTGCTTGATCATGGTTTGTCACTCATTCTTGTATTATTTTGGGTGAATGTAAAAAGAGTATTAGACTGTATTTCGCATTAGCAGTGAAATTGAATTTTTATGCACGTGATTCATTTTTCGAATATGTTTCAAATCCTAGTTTGGCCTAAATGTAATTATTTAAGCTTGATCATAATAATGACAACCTCATCATAGAAACTTGGTATTGACTTGTTCAATATGCATGTGTGGTAATTTATTAACGCCTCAAATATCTTCTTTCTATCATTTCACATTGGCTTTGTTATAATCTGAGCTGTCGGTACGAAAAGAGGGATTGCCAGCAATCTAGTACAGTCCATAATAATGATTATTTATGCATTTATCTTTTTTATTGTTATGTTTCTTAGATAGCTCTCTTGTAGTAACTGATCAATAAATGCGAATATTTTCAGCCTGTGTTTTTGATTTTTCTAAATTCACCTTTGTGACAATCGCAGTTAAAACGTTTCTTCTGTGACTTGGCCGCCAAGTACCGTATAGCATTTGGTTCTTCGAAAAGAACTAATTTTCCAGTAATTCAGACGTTATCACGCGTTATTCAGAGTTAGGCAAAAGCAAAGCAGATACACAGCGGCCTCTCATAATTCTAGCGGGCTCATAAAAATTGGAGGAGCAGAAGGGGTGGCTCGGAGCGGGCGAAAGGGTTTTGGTGGCGAGTAGAAATTGGGTAGTTGAAGCGGGTGGGAGATTGTTGTGATCGAGCAGGAGGGGGCTGTGGGTGTTCGGAGGCGGTAAGGCGGGTGTTTGTGGAGGCAAGGCTAGCACTTTGGGAGTGAGTGGGGCCGGGCAGTTCGGAGCGGGAGGGCAGGTGGGTGGGGCTGTTCCTTTAAGGGCTGAGTTTAAATATAAACGCATCCAGAGGGCGGCAGAGCTTAATCCGCCTCCCGGCGGTCGCTGGCGAGGGCTTCTGCTTTCATCAGAGCAGGCCGTGATCGCGGCTTTCACTGCACGCCTCGGATCTCGGCTGCTTACGCCCTCTTTTTCCCTTCCTCTTCTTATACTACGCTTCCTCAGTAGAACAAAGAATGTTTTAATATTTTATCCATCTCAAATGGTTTGAAATGCTGTGAACCTTTTCTTTTTTAACTCTTTCTTCTCACGGTCAACGAAAAGCGTTTTTTGATTATTCTCATTTGTAGTATCTCTGTAGTTGCGGAGAGCTAAGGATTTTTATCAAAGTATTTTTTATATTTGTCTTCTGGATTTATTGCTTTCCAAATATACTTTTTTAATTTTACGTCTTATATTCTCTTTTTCCCATGGTTGAAGCAATTTTTGACATGGTCCCCATTTACTTTATACATGTTTCATGTAATTGGTCGGGTAAGACATGCATTTTTTTTCCATTTTACACACAATGGATGAATAACTAGAAGTTTATTTATAATATTTTGGAAATGAAAAGTATATTTAAAATCTGTTATTATTATCTCAACATTATACTTTAAATACATCTCGCATTGGTTGTTAGCATTTCATCATTTTCCTCGATATGTTTACATGAAAATATAAATATAAATCCCTTTTTATTCTTGAATGGCAGTAAATAGTACAAATAAAAAGGTCATGTACTTAATACGTCGTTCTGGTTAAAGTATAGAATACACTTATTTTAAGTTGATTTTCGTAGCGAAGAGAGAATCTAATCACTAAAGTCTCTTATTAATTGATTAATACATAAATTGACCGTACTGTCGCTTATAGATAGATCACATTGCCATGAAACTATCTGCACTACTGCAACGCAGTGATTTTACGGTGCTGAAGAAGGAAGCAGCCTCGGCCTGAACGAGGGAGGGTTCACGCGGTCGGCGCGTTCATCATCTCTCGGGTGCGGCGAAGGGTCGCGCTGCAGAGACAAATCTGCGCGTCGCCAGTCGCCGGCTCCGTGGCTCGGCGTCCGCCGCGTCCGCCGCCGCCGTCGCGCTCCGTCCGCGCGTCGCGCGTGCGTGTAGATCACGTAAAGTCATGTAACAATTTTTTCGTTCCTATGCTATAGTTCTCAACAGTTTGCATTCATTTTTTTTAAATTTCAGTTTTCAGCAACCTTTTGATAGTTTTGCTGTTTGTGGGTTGTATTTCAGTTCCTCTGTTACACGACATTCATTTTGTTATGCTGCGGTGCCTCAAGGTAGCACGTGCTGCTTATTATTTGATGATGCATTTTTATTTTAAACTGGGAACCTTTGTAGATGGGGACTTGATTGTTTCCACGATCTGATATTATATCACAATGTACTTCTAAAAGTACAATTGATTCCTTCCTCGTATGGTAATTATTTTTTTTTTTTTTTTTTTTTTTTTTTTGTTTTTTTTTTTTTTTTTTGTTTTTTTTTTATTTTTTTTTTTTTATTTTTTTTTTTTTTTTTTTGTTTATTTTTGTTTTTTTTTTTTTTATTTTTTTTTTTCTTTTGTTT
>BOPP01000087.1:1758600-1773993 GCA_017312745.1 Gryllus bimaculatus | reverse complement strand
CTCTCTTTTTCCATCTCTCTCTTTTTCCATCTCTCTCTCTCTCTCTCTCTCTCTCTCTCTCTCTCTCTCTCTCAGCTCTCGCGCTCTTCCGCAATTGTCTTGTCCTCTCGTCCCTCTGCGAAAGCGCGGAAGGACTGAATCGCGCGAGTTACTTAGCTTTATGATGAGCCATTAAAACGTCTCCAAATAGCTCGTCCACCTGCTCTCCTCGCTCCGCCCGCGCCTCCGCCCTTCGCCAGTTCAGCTGCGCTCCACTTTCCGCTCGCCTCCCCTAATCCGATTTTAACCTTACGGCTGAATATACGATCGCGCCTCGCTCATGCTTCCCCTAAAAATTTTAAAATTTCCGGGAGCAGCTTTCCGCAGCGTCGTTTGCAGAACTCACGCCGCCGCGGCCTGTTTTGGAATTATCGGTGCGTCCGAAATGTCTGCACAGAGGTTTTTGCAAGTGATGTTGGTGAAATGAGACAAGCCAGCTAAAATAAATTGAAGAGAGTGCTAGTTAATATTACATTTCATTTCAACACGTAGTGTTGAAATAGTATTAGTATTATTTGTAAAAATTAGTATTATTTGAAAAAAGGATTTCAACATAACAAACCATTTTAGTAAATTTCAAATACACACAACGCCTACACACACGCACATCTCATCCGAGGATAAAGAGAAAAAAATAAATTTCACTAAAACTTTGTTTTAACTTATATTTCCCATACTTCTGATATAAATAAACTAATACAATACAGAAGCGACAGCTTCAAATAATATTGTAAAATCGTATTTCGTCACAAACATAACTATTTGTAACAACATTAAAACTCACTTATTTCAGAATTGTGATTTCAAAATTGCATACAAAATATTCTGGGTGCTAGAAAAAGCAAGCAATTTCTGGGTTCTGGAATAAGCAAAATGTCACGCTTCTTGAGTCACACTTCTTGCCATTTCATATGGCAAAAATCTGAAACACACAAATCTCTCCACGGCAGCAAAATTTGTTGCAACACCACCGGATGGGGCGAGTTACCTAGCGCGACTGCAGCGCTGTCCGACGCCACCACAACAAGTGGGCCAGCGGCGCGGTGGGGAAGCGCGGGGCACGTAGTATCTGCTGCAGCGGCGTCCGGGGGCGAGCGGAGTTTCCCGGGCGATTGCGCGGGCGAAGGCTCACTCGGGAGAGCGCGCGCCGCAACATAACTCCTCGCGTCGCGCGGAGGCGGAGGCGGCGGCGCACGCGGTTGCAGCCCACAAGCGGCTCGGGCGGCGAACAAACGGACGCGGAGGCGGACGGGGGAGGGGAGTTTGGGAGGTGAGGGGCTGGGATAAAAGAGGAAGATGCGAAAGGTAAGGTCTGAAAAGGGAGGTCAGGCGAACCGGAGGGAAGGAGCAGGAGAAGTAGTGCGGGGAAGAGAGGGAGAGAAGAGAGGGAGAGAGAGAGGAGAGGGATGAGAGGGAGAGAGAGAGGGAGAGAAGGAGAGAGGGAGAGAGGGACGAGAGGGAGAGAGGGGAGAAGAAGGGGAGGGAGGAGAGGAGAGACCGCAGAATCGGCGAGTGGAGAAGAGAAAGCAGGTGGAGAGGGTTCGCGAACCGCTCGCGGAGTGCATATAGATGACGGAGCGCGAGAGCAACGCATGCAAGGAGAAACTGTTCGTCGGATGTGGGTGGCTCCAGGCGTGCACTCGAGCCAATGGGGGGAACAGAAGGACAGGCACTCCATGATACTTCGCTGTTAACCCGGACCTAGGAAGAAGAGACGACGGTGAAGTCAGACGACGGATGTCAGGGACCAAGGCACGACCGGTATCGTACAATGCAGAGGCAGGCTTCCATGGCACTAGATTGCGTCGCTCAGGTCCGGGTATTGCAGTCAGCACCTGAATCGGGGCGCATGACCCTACGCGAGCCATAGAGGTCACGACATTTCGACGCAGTGAAGGAGAGAGGGTGCGTGCACGGAGGCCCATAATGAGTGGGCGGAAGCCGACAGGTTACGAGTCGTGAATGGCCGTGAGGTGACAGTTAGGTGCTATGCTACTTCGAGGGATCTAGTACTGACTGTAAGGCCCGTGACAGATCGACTAGTTCGACACGTTATTGCGCCTTGACGTAGTGCTATAAACGTGCTCCAGCTCACGCTGGCTACTCGGCTTGGGTAATTTCCATTTTCTGTCGCAGGAAGGGCTAGGGCATTAAGAGAGCATGGACTAGGAAAGACAGGGGTCGCATGCGCTGTGAGTGACGAGCGATGGTACGATATTGGAGGTGATAGGGGACAAGATGGGGATCTGATAAGTGACGTGGAGCCCGGAGATGTGACAGATGGTACGTCGACCTGTGCTAGGCTTAGTGTTGGTACATAGACGGAAACGATAGGCGTAACTGTACGCTAGTGAAGATAGACAATCTGGGATATGGGGAATAATAGAATGTAAGAACTCTAAATTAGATGCGTTGAACATGAGTGTTAATAATGGAAGGTTACGAAATAAAAGGGTGTTGTTAAGAGGGTTTTCTAATTCGGGTGAGGTGCACGCTAAGTATGGACTTGAGTCTCTACAGCAGAGCAAGCATTGCAAGTGAATTCCTACCTATAACTTCTGAGAAGCGTCCCGGCAGAATTAGTAGCGGTTGTCATGCGAGGTTAAATTTATGGAGTCTGGCGCATTATGAATTGGCAATTGAAAAATAATTGGAAACAAATACTAAGATGATGACAATACAAGTATCTGCAGGTTAGTAGTCATTTATATGGTACAATAGTTTAGCCAATATGGGGGCACGCAGGAGCAAGATGGGTGAGCAAATGGCGCGACCTAGGAGTCCTACAGTCCTCAAAAAATGAAGTAGTCTTCTACTTGCGATTTTCTATGTGACGACGCATGTTTTTAAAAAATGTGACGTAATACAAAGGACAATAGAGATGAGACAAAAGCGAACGAAAGAGAAATTATGTGAGTACATTCGTAACAACAGCTCCAGAGACTGAGAAATTCAAACACATAAATAGAAGCTATACCGGTATAATAATTTCCGTCAGCAAAGAACTTAGTGTGAGGAAGGGACAATTTCAGATTCATTTAAGTTTAGTGTAAAGTTATTAACAAAGATTAGACAAATACTAATGAATCTTTGTAGATATTTAAAAAACGGGAGCTCTCTCCGCAGGGTCGATTAGTTTATATCTATTCTGAATTTGTATTTTTCTATATTAAATGTGTATGGATCATGTCAAAGCGACTAGCTGATGAGATCTCTCAGGAAAGTAGTACAGAAATACCAAAATTTCTCACACACAATATCCCCTTAGAATTTACTATGGCCCGGTAAAGCTTCCGGAGCCACAGATGGTGTGTGCCGACTGTCTGGAGAACGCCAACTACCCGTGAGCCCCGATATGGGCAGAGGCAGCTATGTCTAGTCGGGGGCGGGGTGACGCACGTAGGCGACGCGTGCAAAGCCTTGTAATGGTCGGCATGGCGGGGCGCGCCCCCGGAGATCGCCAAGCGCGGGTAATAGGACGGCCCGGATCACCGCTGCGCCTTCCGCAGATTCCAAAGAATTCTGTGATTATGATGCATATTAATTATGTACATTGCTCTCTATTTTTTAAATGAGATATACAGGCTTTTATTGTTTTGAGCAGCACGTTCTTGAGTGTTTTTCTTCGACAAATGTAGTGTGAACAGTTTCACGAATTCGTTTCACAGCTTCGTTGCCCCGCGAGGCGTTGACGCAAAGATTCTATCTCTTTCTATCGATATGTTCGTTGACGATGTTGATCTTGGAGTAGCGCGGTCACTCCGAGAATAGTCAAATAGTAAGTTTGTTCATCTCATAAGACTGTCTATGAGTCTCAGAAGCTTTTATTCGGGTATAGTAACTCACAGTCTCAATATTTGAGTGCTTTAAAACGAGCCCACGAGGGACGAGTCAACTAACATTCATTCAGTTTTCTCTGAGCGAAAAAAATAAGAACAGGTATACGTTCGAACAGACCTCGGGAATAAGCGTTATGCTCTACTCACGCCGTTTATTGCGTGAAGACACGCGGCCCTGTCCGGGATATTGTCCTCTTCAAGCAGTTGCTGTTCCTCGCAATGCATAAGACATCCGTTAACCACAAGTCCTGGCTCTAGAGAATTGGTGATAGACTACTTCTTATACAAATTGGGACGGAGGCTCTTAACCTAGCGATAAGCGTATCGTTAGCTCTCATCTTATGGCACGCTTCCATGGGCGCGGGAAACGTATTAACAGGGAGTCGAATATGAAGGTTCGCCCTCATTTAGCACACTGGGCACAATTCGCGGCCGTAAGAGCTATACAGACTACGCGGTCTGTCCGGACTCTCACTTCTCGCGTATGAGGAGAGCACGGCACAGCCGCATACAGGTTTTCTGATGCGCGCATGCGAGAGACAGGAAAGCAATGTGGGCGGGTGAAGGGAGACGCCTATGGGCATAGGGCGAGCCTCACGATCGTTTGTGGGGTCTTGTCACGAGCGAAGCGACTATACGGGTTCGTACAGGCACCACTAATCTGTGGGGCACTCTCAAAACTTTCTTAGTGATGTACGTGCCTTGAGCTCCTGAGCTCGCGGCATGCCAATCTTAGGGCCCAGGCAGGTGAATATTGAGAAGGAATCCCGACAATGGGTAAATTGTCACGACGGGCGAATTGGCGTTCACTGATTCAGGTGACTTGGTGAAAAAGACTGGAACGAGATGCGTCCGCGGTGACGGAGGCCAATAGTGTATACCGAGTCTGTGTAAAGAAGAGGTCACACGAGAGGTGTAAGCACATCGTTCGTGAGATAAAAGTGTGAATAGGACGAGGGTATCGAGGATGCATACACGTCTTTTGGGCGAGGGGAGCGCAGCAGTAACAAGAGTGAACTAGCGTTTGAAACATGCAGGTGACTGGGGAATAGCAGCTCACATGATAGCAGGGGAACTAGTGCAAATGTGTTGTCGAGTGCAAAGTTAGAAGAGATGTGTAAGGCAGAGGAAAGGACGGGAGGCCACACAGTAGCGATATGTTGAAATGTAGACGGGGATTGAAAGGATTATGAGAAATAACTCGTGTGTGGGATGAGAGCTTGACTGTTCACGTGATCTCTACTGACGGGGCGGGCTGATATGGGCAGGGACGGGACGGCGGGTAGTACGGGGGCGCTGTAGTGAGAAGTGGGACTGCGGTAGAGCGCAGATTGGTGCTCGGGGTGACGGACACTTGGTCCGCGGTGGGTTGTGACGGCGGCGCCCTGAGGGGAGTGGTGAGCGGGTTTTCTCTGGCGGAGGGGGCAATGGTGGGGAAATCGGCCGGGAGGCGGAGGGAACGTGCTGAAAGAGCTGTGAGACGCGCGCGCGCGTACTTTGCGTTGCTGGGGGGGAAACATGGATGGGGAGCGTACACGAGGTTGCGCCTCGATGATGCGTCTTGATATCAACGCAGGCGCAGTGAAAGATCTAGTCTGGTGCGGATTGGTGCGTGGGAGTGGGATGATTAGAGCTGGGTGAGTAGGTGACTTGGTTCTAGGGGCGGTGTGGTGAATGGGAGGAGACAGAGACTGAGGCGTATCCAGGTCAGAAGGGCTTTGATAGCGTGTGATCACTACGCGGCGTCGAGGTTACAGTAGCGCAGGCGAGTAGTTCGTTGGTGTGAGTCGATGTGCATATGCACCTCGAAGACGCTCAGCACACACACACTCAGAATTTGAAAAAACAGTAACTATGATACAGTCATGTGTTATCACAAATACATATAAATACTCAGTAAGATTGTTACGTATAAGTCACAGCATTACTGTCGTTTTTTAAGTTACTTTATTTTGATTTTGAACGCTATAAAGATAGTACTAACTCTGTCATTTCTGTTTTACCAGCATAAAGTCAGCCCAACTTTTTTTATTGTCTAATAAAAGGTAATAAACAAAGTTGATTAGTAATATTACTAACATGATTTCAATTTAACTTTAATAACAAATAAGTCAGTAAGAAAAAGATGGATTGTAATGTAACAACAATGGAACGCAGTGATAGTTTATGTTATGTTTATGTAAAGTTTAAGAGTATGTATTAGTAGTAAAATACATGATATCACTATTATAGGATAAAGCATTTTTATTACAGATTTTTTCTCTGGACATAAATTTTATTAATAAAATTATTTCCTTGGTTATAGCTCCTACATCAGTGCTCCTCGTGTTCATTGAGTTGGAAAAAGTACAAAATATGCACTGGTCTTTCGAAGAGCAGTCACAGACTCTAAATTATAGGTATGTTAAACTCATTGAAATGAATTTGGCGGTTAAAAGTCTATAGGTGACATATATCGTCAAAATTGTTGTCACTTTTACACTGGAAAGGTGGAATAAGAGAATATAATCACACTGGTATTGTGTTAAAAGACAATTAACAATGTAATAAATATTTGAGAGAAAGAGCTGTATAGAGGTACCATAAGTTCTTAAGAAATCACTACTTAGTTAGAGGTAAAATTGGAAATACACATCTGAATTAGAGATGCACCTTTGTGGCAGATCTATAATGATTGCGCAGTATGTAACTTCATAAAACAATTGTGAGAGAACTATGCCACAAATATTTTACACACGATATATTACAGATTGAGACTTATAGTATAGTGAGTAAGAATAAATGAGTTTTATTGATTTAAAAAAGAAAAGCGTCAGGGTAGAGCATTCTTGAAAGCGCATATTTGATCCGCATGGAATGATTATATATTATTTTATATAACATCTTGTTCTCTCATCAGTTTGAAGGAAAGGTAGTATAGAAGACTCAGAGGAAGAGGAACATAGAGGAGGACGGAAAGAAGAGCCGGTACAGTAGATCTCACGCGCAGGCGTAGACATACGAATAGAATATGCACGCGTCAGAATATCAGAAGAATCGGTCGCTCGGTTGAAGCACGAAGCAGTCTGCGCAGCGAGCGCCAGGGAGGCGACTTCTAGGCACTGAGACAAAAAGGTCAATTTTCTTTCTGGGCGGAGGACGTAACACGGTTTATGGATATTTAACGCGTAGGCCCTTTAAAGGGAATAGTTCTCAGAATACTGTAGCATGCCCATTGCCGATATCCGAAGCCTGCCCCACGGGATCAACAAAAACTAGTTTGAATACGGTTATTTTTGGGTATTACCACACTTAGTCTGTAAGCAGGACAAAGTCTCATCTCACTCAAAATACACCTTATAAAGTGATACGCATGAGTCATGGGTATTCTGCTTGCTCATATAAACACTGTACACGCCTACCGCGACCCAGAACCATCGTCGACAGCTCTCCTCCCTGCTCGCTCGAAACGAGTGCTCCCCATTCTTACGGGACGCTTACTAACGCGTATAATGTGTTCATTTCTATTTACTCGCCGATGGCTCCAAAAACCCTTCGGCACCGCGCTCGCCGAGTACAACAATACGTCAAGAATCTGGTGCCGTAAGAATGGTCTTTTAAAAGGAACGAATTTGGTTTAAACGAAACGCGAAGTTTACAATGATGGATTCAAAAAAGCAGGAAATACAGCACAAAGGATGTTGAATACAATCCAACGCGAGTAATCGGCCTAACGAGTAGAAGCGCGAGGTAAGGGGCTTAATTCTCTTTATTGCTCAGCCGCAATGTATTCGCGCCCGTTTCATGTGTGGAGCGTCTCCGGAAATCTGCACTGTACCGGCGCGGGCGCGGGCTGGGGCGGGGCGTGGGCGTTGGGCGTGGGCGGGGCGCGGCGCGGGGCGCGGGCGCGGGCGCGGGCGCGGGCGGCGGGGGCGCGGGCCGGGCGCGGGCGGGGCGTGGCGTGGGCGCGGGCGCGGCGCGGGCGCGGACGCGGGCCGGGCAGTTGGGCGTGCTGGCGTCGCGGCTGGGAGTTCCAATTGATGTATCGGCGTATAGAGCTCGGGGCCGGCATCCTAGGACAGTTACTCGCACGCAGGCCACCGCTAGTAGTCTCCGTCGCTGATTCGCCTCGTCTATGGCTATACGCGTGTTGAATAAGGCCGTGATCATACGATCTGAACTACTGAAAATTTAATGTCATGTTCCGTTCTTAGCAAGGAAGCGAGCTGGAGGCGATCGACGGAGCAGGACGTCGAGAGTGGCAAGTGTGGAGTTCGGACGCGGGGAAGTACAGAATGTAGCGTTTAGACACTCGCTGGCAGATTGGGGGTCCAACAGAAGTGGACATGTATCAGAAGAAGTCAAGCAAAACGGACGGTGTTGAAGTGAGATACGTGTCTCGGGATTTTTAGCTTGATCAGGTGGAAGCTATCGAGAATCCTAAAGGAAATAACGCCTCATGTGTAATGAAACAACAGGTGCAACAGGAACCAATTTTGGGTTGAACGAGGATAAAAATACTCAGGAATATGAATATAATCTTTATTTGGTACAACTGTAATAGTATGAGTAGAAATGGAGTTGGTACTTCGCTAGGTAACATTTGATGAATCTGTAATCCGTAGCTCATTGGTAGATCTCAGATCTCACTAGAAAAAGCTCAATGTCGAATTAGTCTAGAATTTTAATTTAAACAGATCACTACTTTAGAATGGTGTTAATAAATAAATAAAGCATGAGAATTTACTGGTAAGACATTCCTCGACACGTCATAATACTCAACAATAATGTTATACATAAATACGCACATCGAGTTTGGGGTGGTCAATAATAGATGAGTGCGTGGAGCCTCAGGTAGTTCAAAAGTAGCATTAAGAGGATATGAATTTAGTTGTTCAGAGCAAATCTTATCACTCTCTAGAATTGGTGTTAACACGCTATACTTCTCGTCGAAAATAATTTGAATCTATTTATTAAAAACTTTGGAACAACTTTAAGGAAATTATTTGTTTCTTTAACTTGTACATTATACGTCATTGGCTACATAGCAGAAATTATGTATTAGATTTATAATTGCTAAATATATTGTTGATAATTAATAGTTATCTGAATTATACATATCTAATTCTCTATCATTACAACAAAAAATGATTTTCATAAGAAAATATGTAGTTAAAACACCGATTTTTATTCTTAGAGCTATAAACTCTAATTTAATTATTCTTATAAATTTTTATTATAAAAAGCAATTAAATCACAACTTGGAGAAGTTAATTCATCTAATCTACCTTTCAGCTAATCAAGTGGACTATCTACTAGCTATAGTAACTTTTGGAACGCAAGATACAGAAATACCTTGGCATTTTGCCACAATCGCTTTTTAGTCTTGAGGTGTGCTTAAATTAACTTTGGAAAAGAGAGAACAGTAAACAACTCATATATTTGACATCTGATGGGTAAAAAAGACATACTACTCTTAGAGGGACTGTATTAGCCAAATCTTTTTAACTACGTCCCACCGGGGAGGAGAGTGTAACGAGGGGGACATTAGTCGCAGTCGTCAAAGATTTAGAGGGTTGATGTGGTCGTATCGGGCCAGAAGACATTTGCGGCGGTACTTATGTCAGAGTAAAGGTAACATAATGATGAACTTAGACTTAATAATGTCCAGCTACATTGGATTCACCAATGAAGCAAAATATCTCCCAATAGATATATCCCATGTAGATATTTTTAGTTTTGAAGGTAAATTAATTGTAACCTTTTTGCCAAAGAGTCGGCCATTCATTTCCACTAGTCTACTTTGTGTGCAGGTATTCATATCATATTCCATCTCAAGTTGTCCTTATATTTACTGTCTTTTTTCCAAAGTTAATAGCACACTAAGATAGCAGTGAAATGTCAATATTTCTGTATTTGTGTTCCAAAGTTTATCAGTAGTAGCACTGAATAGCTAGTAAGAGAAACAATTTATGTTTTTAAATAAATTATTGATTAATTAATTGATTTTGCTTTGATCATGGTTTGTATCATTCTTGTATTATTTTGGTGATGTAAAAAGAGTATTAGACTAGTATTTCGCATTAGCAGTGAAATCTGAATTTTCTATGCAACGATGATTCATTTTTACGAATATGTTTCAAATCCTAGTTTGGCCTAATGTAATTATTTAAGCTTGATCATAACTATGACAACCTCATCATATGAAACTTGGTATTGACTTGGTTAATAATGCATGTGTGTATTTATTAACCCTCAAATATATCTTTCTTATCATTTCACATTGGCTTTGTTATAATCTGAGCTGTCGGTACGAAAAGAGGGCACTTGCCACAATCTAGTACAGTCCAAATAATAGATTAATTTATGCATTTATCTTTTTTATTGTATGTTTCTTAGATAGCTCTCTTGTAGTAACTGATCAATAAAATGAACGAATATTTTCCAGCCGTGTTTTTGATTTTCTAAATTCACCTTTGTGACAATCTCAGTTAAACGTTTCTTCTGTGACTTGGCCGCCAAGTACTCTATCGCATTGGTTCTTCGAAAAGAACATAATTTTCAGTTATTCAGACGTTATCACGCGTTATTCAGACGTTAGGCAAAAGAATAGCAGAACATACAGCGGGCCTCTCATAATTTCTAAGCGGCTCATAAAATTGGGGAGCAGAAGGGGTCTCGGAGCGGCCGAAAGGGTTTTTTGGAGCGAGTAGAATTGGGTATTGAAGCGGGTGGAGGATTGTTTGGACGAGCAGGAGGGGGCTGTGGTGTTCGGAGCGGGTAGGCGGGTGTTTGTGGAGGCAAGGTAGCACTTTGGGAGTGAGTGGGCCGGGCAGTTCGGAGCGGAGGGCAGGTGGGTGGGCTGTTCCTTTAAGGTGCTGACGTTTAAATATAAACGCTCCCGAGGGCGGCAGCGCTTAAGTCGCCTCCCGGCGCTGCTGGCGAGGCTTCTGCTTTCACGAGCAGGCCGTGATCGCGGCTTTCACTTGCACGCTCGCGGATCTTCGGCTGCTCTCCGCCCTCTTTTTCCCTTCCTCTTCTTAACTACCATTCCTATAGAACAAAGAATGTTTTAATATATTTTATCCATCATAATGGTTGAAATGCTGTAACCTTTTCTTTTTTAACTCTTTCTTCCTCACGGTCAACGAAACGTTTTTTGATTATCTCATTTGTAGTCATCTCTAGTCTGCAAGTCAAGATTTTTATCAATATTTTTCTATATATTTCTTCTGATTATTGCTTTCCAAATATACTTTTAACATTTTCGTATTATATTCTCTTTTACCATGGTTGAACAATTTGACAATGTCCTTACTTTTACATTTCAATGTAATTGGTCGGTAAGACATGATTTTTTTTTCCATTGTACACAATGGATTAACTAGAAGTATTATACATAATTTTGGAAATGAAAAGTATATTAAAATCTGTTATTATTATCTAACATTATACTTTAAACACATCGCATTGTTGTTAGCATTTCAATCATTTTCTCGATATGTTTACATGAAAATATAAATATCTAAATCACTTTTATTCTTGAATGCAGTAAATAGTACAAATAAAAAGTATGCTACTTATACGTCGTTCTGGTTTAACGATATAGATCACTTAATTTTAGTTGATTTTCGTAGCGAAGAGAGAATCTAATCAGCTAAGTCTCTCCTATTAATTGATGTAATACATAAATTGACCCGATACTGTCGCTATTATCCACAAGATTGCCAATCAAACTATCTGCTCTAACCTGCACACGCAGCTGATCTTTACGGTGCTGGAGAAGGCACAGCAGCCTCGCCTGAAACGAAGGGAGGCGTTCACGCGGTCGGACGCGTTCATCACTCTCGGGTGCGGCGAAGGCCGCGCGCTGCAGAGACAATCTGCGCCGTCAGCGTCCCGTCCCCCGTCCCCGGCGTACCGGCGGCTCCCGCCGCGTCCCGCCGCCGTCCTCGCGCCGTCGTGAGATCACGTGAAAGTCAAGTAACAATTATTTTTCGTTCCTCATGCTATATTCTCAACAGTTTCATCTCATTTTTTTTTAAATTTCAGTTTCACGCACCATTTGCATAGTTTGCTGTTTGTGGGTTGTATTCTCAGTTCCTCTGTTCAACGACATTCATTTTGTTACTGCTGCGGTGCCTCAAGGTAGCACGTGCTGCTTATTACTTTTGATGATGCATTTTATTTTAAAACTGGGAACCTTTGTAGTGGGGACTGATTGTTTCCGGATCTGATATATATCACAATGTACGTTCTAAAAGTTACCATTGATTCCTTCCTCAGTACTGGTAATTGATGCGGCAACTATTGCACTAGAAATTTAATTCCCATATAGTTCTTAGACTTGTTGAAAACACACAGAATATCGTACACGATTACTAGTCTCACAAATTTTTCTCCTAACATGGCGACAAGCCATCTATGCCGACACCGTGATCTACGCAAAATGTGGTCTCGCAGCGGATGCGAAGCTTATCGTACTCTCAGCAATTCCGGGAGCCATATCAGACGAGTCGCGCACCAGAGTGCAATAGAGAGTGCGGATCACAGGGAGAAGCCTCCGCCAGGCGAACTCTCTGCAAGGCTCGAAGAGCCAGGGAGCGCGCGCCCTGCTTAGAAATCTGACAGGCCGGTCCACGCGAGAGTAGCCTAGAGGGCGTGCAACTGGTCTATTATTTCGTTTTGGAAAAACTTGAATGATTTAGCTCTTCTTTATGTTTTAACAAGAAATTAATGTACAACTGTTACTGACAGACGTTTTGATGAGAATAGAACACTATCTTGCATCGGAAGACGCATCAAAACATAACGCACTATCGAGGATAGTTTTTGTTAGCATTTTGAAACTTTAGACTACTTTCGAGAAAACAAAGAAGTCTAAACAATAGAAGTTGTACAGATATTTAAAATGAAATTAATATTAAAACATGAAAAACAAAAGAGATATCTCTTGAATACGTTAAATTCTTAGTGGATTTTTGTGTGGTGAGAAAAATTTATGTACCATACTAGAGTAAGTGACAATAACATTTTAAAACAATTCGGGGATTAATTTGAGCTATTAACCCCGGGTATATTGCAAAAGAGGCGGGTATGCTGTGGTGGTAAGACATCTCCAACTAATTGCTAATGCTGATGCTTCTGCCAAGCTGGTCTGAAGATTCGTAGTAGACATATCAAATTGTGTAGACTAGCACAGTGAAATACACGTAACCTTTTGCGCCATCCTATGTCCTGGTATCGCATTTTAACATGCCCTCGTAGATACTTTTTCTGTATGTTAGCAGTGATATTTTTGGCGCTATGATTGGCCTACATTGTAAAAATGAGATGATACAAAGTAACTGTATTGTATCAGGTTATAGTTTCTGTTCAAATATTTATCAATCATATGGCGATCATAAATAAGGTCGCATGACAAGGTACTTTTGCGGACGCTTTCGTCAGAGAGTTATGAGTAGAAATATCACTTAAAGGAGTGTCTGCTGTGAGACTCAAGTCCTTTAGGTGCATCTACACAAACCTTTAAAATGTTTATGCGTAACTGTTGCGCTTCATTGGTCTTGTCATATAACACATATACAAACGATTATTTAGAGTTCACATTTAAATTTTCCTTCATAAGTGTATGTTCAGAGTAATCGCCTATGTAAAAAGCTAGGCAAGGTCGCCTTTGAATCTGGGGCTAAGAACGTCGATGCCAAACATTCAATTTCCATCGCTCGCAGACGCGGTGCGCCTGCCACCATTTTCCACTAGATTCCTGGCACAAAAGGAAAGTACCCAAGGAGGTAAGCCAGGGACTGTGTGAGCATTTTAGCTCGTATGGAGGCAACATAGTTGGGAACAAGCGATCTGTCCACGGGTAAGGCGCGAGAGAGGAAGCCATCCAGCAACGGTGGGGGGGGGCGTCATGGTGAAGTGTAGGTGGTGAGGGCGGCATGAGGTGAACAGGACCAGTAGTTATGGGCGGCTGATGGTAGTGGTGGTTGCGGGTGATGGCTAGCCGATGTGCTGAGGGCGAAGCGAAGTATCAAGCGGGGTGCCGTTGCCCAGGTCAAGAACGACGAAGGTACGAGGTGTAAGCGCTGGAGATAGACGCGAGCGGTCGCGAAATCAGGGGTTGTGGCAGTGCCGAGCTGGAGCGGGCAGTAGCGCGGATGGGAGCGGGTAAGGAGCTTTGGCGTTGGCTGGTTGAGTTCTGTGAAGCACCTGAGCGGCGGAGGATGTCGTGTGGGGTTGAGGCAGGTGAGAGGGCAGGGATGGGGCAAAGAGAGTAGGCGACTGATCGATCCCCCAAGCAAGGGGCAGTTATGTGCGATAAAAGCGTCCGGGTTCCCCTCCATCAGCACGACGGTGCCCACAGGAGCAGTCGGGAAATGGCCGGCCAAAGAAGTGCTGTATGAAATGTGTTGATGTGAAGGGATGAGTGTGTGGTGGAGGGGGGCAGACACGCGACATGCTCCCGGAACAAGTACGATGGCAAAATATAGAGAAAGAACAATAGCCACAGTAAGATTAGTGATCTGCACTGTATGTGCTAGCGTTTGTCTACTGACAAGAGAATAGCACAGCGTCGCAGAGGTCCTTTAGTTTGTGGTTTATAAAAAGCAAGGCTATGGCATTTCAGCGAAAAACACGGAAATAAACTACGATCATAACATCCTGACTCGACCAATTGTTCTACAGGCACGTTGAATTCGATCGTCTAAGTAGGTAGTGTCGAAAATCCGTGCACGGCACTCTAAGAGACTAATCACTCTTTATTCACTCATTCATATTAATATATTTTTATGTTAAGTCCCTTGTAAAGATAAAGGAGCCAAGAGCACATTAATTAAATTCATCATAAAACCTCTATGAATTTGTAAACATAAAAATAAAATCATCAAAAAATATAAGATATATTATAACCAAAGGTTTATTAATACCCATATCATGTTTAAACATTTTTTATGAATCAAAAGCTCACAACATATTCATTTATTATATTTATTTCTTACGGCACTTCGCCTTAGAAGACGTCAAGATTGACATACAAGCTTTCGTTGTCTCTTCTGCACCAATGAACTAGCGTTGCGCGTCGCCGACGCGCACGGCGACGGTGGCGGCGCGGCGCGCGCAGGCGCTGGCGGCGAGGAACGAAATCCGTGGTGGTGCCGGATCGCGTGACTGGCGCCTGCGCGCGAGCGGCCTGCCGTTGGGTTACGAGGGGTGGCGTTCGGCCGGAATTAAACACGCAGGGCCTCCAGACTGCGGAAATTTATTGCTCAATTATTGCGTCTTGGGCCCCTTTTGCGCCTCCGGAACGACAGGGTCATACGGCAGCTCCACACCGCTTCGAATAAGTCAAACAATCGATGCCTCGAGGGGAAGCGCGGGGGCACACTGCTCGGCAATCGAATGCATGTGAACACACGCTTGAGTAGGTTCAGAATGCAGTTACAAAGAGTAATGGAGGCAAAACCGATAAGGTATTATGTTGACTCATACTGAAGCGTATATGTTTTATTCCTGCTATGATATATTCTGC
>BOPP01000087.1:1748041-1758575 GCA_017312745.1 Gryllus bimaculatus | reverse complement strand
GCCAACAACCATGAGCTGAGGTAATTGAGAAAGCGTAAATGTCAAAAAAGCGGAAAATGAACAGCCTAAATAAAAAATGGCCGCCAGTTGTTAAAGCAGATGAAAAAAAAGTTAATCATTTTTTGAAAAGACAACGTTAGAACGACTTTCAAAATGTAACGGAATGCCATAACCAACTCAGAAACTAGATTGCATGTTATTTTTGTATGTACAAACTTAAGTCTGTAGAGGACAAAGAATAATTTCCGAAACAGCTTTATAATGCGTCTAGGAGTATTTGGCTATCTGTACGACCCTGTTTCGATTTAACGCTCCCCTTCTAGGGATGATTCCGCTGATGTGTTATTATTCGTTGGCAATACGGCAATACGTCAGAATCTGTGGCCGTAAGATGTCCTTTTAAGAACGATTTCGTTTAACGAAACAGCGAAGTTTACAATGATGAATTCAAAAAAGCAGGAAATACAGCACAAACGGAATGTTGAATACAATCCAAACGCGGAGTAATCGCCTAACGAGTAGAAGCGCGAGTCAAGCGGCTTAATTCTCTTTATCTGCTCAGCCGCAATGTATTCCGGCGCCCGTTCATGTGTGGGCGCTCTCCGGGATCTGCCATGGCGGGCGCGAGGCCGGCGTGGCGTGGGCGTGCGGGCGTGGGCGTCGGGGCGTGGCGCGGAGCGGCGTGGGCGGGCGTGGGCGTGGGCTGGGCGGGGCGGGGCGCGGGCGCGGGCGCGGGCGCGCGCGCGGGCGTGGCGCGGGCGTGGGCGTGGGCGCGGGCGCGGGGGGGGCGCGGGCGCGAAGGCGCAAGCGGCCGGCGGAGCGCGGGACGTGGAGCGTGGGGCAGTGGGCAGTGGGCGGACGATAAGCATCCGAGCAAGACAAGAGAATACGCCCACAGCAAACCGCCGCCTCCACAGCCATCGTCCGTCGCTAACAAAGCAATTGAGTTCAACCGTCGAGCAAACCGGAAGACGCAAGCTGGCGCGCGGAGCAGAAGTGGCCTGCAAATGGCGAGAGTCGAGGCGCTCGGCGTAGCATGCGACGGGGGAGAAGAGAGAGAGAGAGCGAAGGTGCAAGTTAGGAAGAGCGGGTTGCGAAGGTTAGTATGGAATTTCTAAAGAGATCATACACATTGATGAAAACAGCAGAGATTTTGGATTTTGGTTGCGGAATGATGAAGGAACTCAGGATCGTTGAAATTGTGGTATTAGGTAACATCTGAGACTTTATGTACTCTGGTAGTCCAGAAATCTATATTCTATATTTTAAAACCACTAATATAAAATAAAGTGGAGATTCTGTATACTTCTGCATTACAATGTTAAGACACTTTTGGTGACAAAATAGATGAGGGGGCAGTGTAGTAAAAGTTGGATTAGTGATCACAATTTCCTTGAGGATTAACAGGTATCTCCGATATTTTTTTATTAAAACTTGACAACTTTAAGGAAATTATTTGCTTTCCTTAAATTGTACATTATACATTTCATCGATATTATGATTATATTAATATTATGCTTTACATTACATTATCACTTCAACAATCCTATAAAAATATGAATTTCTCAACATTACAACCGTTTCTTTTGTAATCTTATACTTTTAATTTATAAGATTTCACAACTGCAAAAATGTACTCTTTCATACATGTACTACTGGACTGTGTAAGGAACATTTTGACATCTGATGGTAAAACATCTTAACGTTCTTCAATCTTTTAACTAATGTTCCCCTTCCCCCTTATGTACTGGACATAGACATACTTCAAGATTTAGATCCTGATTGTCGTATCGGCAAAGACATTTTGGTACTTATGTCAAATTAACGGTAAATAATGATGAACTTAGACTATAATGTCCAGCTTACATTGATTCACCATTGAAGCAAAATATCTCCCAATAGATATATCCCATGTAGATATTTTTAGTTTTGAAGGTAAATTAATTGTACAACTTTTTGCCAAAGAGTCGGCCACTTCATTTCCACTAACTACTTTGTGTGCAGGTATTCATATCATATTCATCTCAAGTTGGTCCTTATATTTACTGTCCTTTTTTCCAAAGTTAATAGCACACTAAGATAAGCAGTGCAAATGCCAATATTTCTGTATTTGTGTTCCAAAAGTTTATCAGTAGTAGCACTGATAGCTAGTAATGAGAAACAATTTATGTTTTTAAATAAATTATTGATTAATTAATTGATTTTGCTTGATCATGGTTTGTAACTCATTCTTGTATTATTTTGGTTGATGTAAAAAGAGTATTCAGACTAGTATTTATCGCTATTAGCAGTGAAATCTGAATTTTCTATGCAACGATGATTCATTTTTTACGAATATGTTTCAAATCCTAGTTTGCCTAATGTAATTATTTAAGCTTTGATCATAACTATGACAACCTCATCATATGAAACTTGGTATTGACTTGGTTCATAATGCATGTGTGTATTTATTAACCCTCAAATATTCTTTCTTATCATCTTCACATTGGCTTTGTTATAATCTGAGCTGTCGGTACGAAAAGAGGGTCACTTGCCAGCAATCTAGTACAGTCCAAATAATAGATTAATTTATGCATTTATCTTTTTTATTGTATGTTTCTTAGATAGCTCTCTTGTAGTAACTGATCAATAAAATGAAACGAATATTTCCACCGTGTTTTTGATTTTCTAAATTCACCTTTGTGACAATCTCAGTTAAACGTTTCTTCTGTGACTTGGCCGGCCACAGTACTCGTATCGCATTGGTTCTTCGAAAAGAACATAATTTTCAGTTATTCAGACGTTATCACGCCGTTATTCAGACGTTAGGCAAAAGCAATAGCAGAACTACAGCGGGCCTCTCATAATTTCTAGAGCGGGCTCATAATAATTGGAGCGAGCAGAAGGGGTGCTCGGAGCGGGACGAAAGGGTTTTCGGAGCGAGTAGAATTGGGTACTTGAAGCGGGTGGGAGGATTGTTTGGAGCGAGCAGGAGGGGGCTGTGGGTGTTCGGAGCGGGTAGGCGGGTGTTTGGTGGAGGCAGGCTAGCACTTTGGGAGTGAGTGGGCGGGCAGTTCGGAGCGGAAGGGCAGGTGGGTGGGCTGTTCCCTTTAAGGGCCTGACGTTTAAATATAAACGCTCCCCGAGGGCGGCCAGGCCTTAAAGTCGCCTCCCGGCGCTCGCTGGCGAGGCTTCTGCTTTCACGAGCAGGCCGTGATCGCGGCTTTCACTTGCACGCCTCCGGATCTCGGCTGCTCTTCCGCCCTTTTTTCCCTTCCTCTTCTCTATACTACCTTCCTCAGTAGAACAAGAATGTTTTAATATTTTATCCATCACTCAAATGGTTGAAATGCTGTAACCCTTTTCTTTTTTCAACTCTTTCTTCCTCACGGTCAACGAAAACGTTTTTTGATTATTCTCATTTGTAGTCATCTCCTTAGTCTGCAGGCATCAAGATTTTTATCAATATTTTCTATATATTTCTTCTGATTTATCGCTTTCCAAATATACTTCAATTTTAGTATTATATTCTCTTTTCCATGGTTGACAATTTGACAATTGTCACCTTACTTTACCATTTTCAATGGTAAATTGGTCGGGCTAAGACATGCATTTTTTTCCATTTTACCACAATGGATATAACTAAGAAGTATTTATAATAATTTTTGGAAAATGAAAAGTTATATTTAAATCTGTTATTATTACTCTAAACATTAATACTTTAAACACATTCGCATTGTTGTTAGCATTTACAATCATTTTCTCGATATGTTTACATGAATATGAAATATTAAATCCACTTTTTATTCTTTGAATGGCAGTAAATAGTACCAAATAAAAAAGTAATGCTACTTATACGTCGTTTCTGGTTTAAGATATAGATCCACTATATTTTAAGTTGATTTTCGTAGCGAAGAGAGCAATCTAATCAGCTAAGTCTCTCCTATTAATTGATGTAATACATAAATTGACCGATACCTGTCGCTATTATCCACAAGATGCCAATACAACTATCTGCTCTATCACCTTGCACATCCGCAGCTGATCTTTCCGGTGCTGGAGAAGGCACAGCAGCCTCGGCCTGGGAACGAAGGGAGGCGTTCACGCGGTCGGACGCGTTCATCACTCTCGGGTGCGGCGAAGGCCGCGCAGCTGCCAGAGACAATCTGCGCCGCAGTCTCTTATGCCGTCCCCGCCGCCGTCCTCGCCGCCGTCGTGAGATCACGTGAAAGTCAAAGTAACAATTATTTTCGTTCCTCATGCTATATTCTCAACAAGTTTGCATCTCATTTTTTTTTAAATTTCAGTTTCACGCAACCATTTGCATAGTTTGCTGTTTGTGGGTTGTATTCTCAGTTCCTCTGTTCAACGACATTCATTTTGTTACTGCTGCGGTGCCTCCAAGGTAGCACGTGCTGCTTATTACTTTTGATGATGCATTTTATTTTAAAACTGGGAACCTTTGTAGTGGGGACATGATTGTTTCCAAGATCTGATATAATCACAAATGTAGTCTAAAAGTTACCATTGATTCCTTCCTCAGTACTGGTAATTGAATGCGGCAACATCACTAGAAATTTTAATTCCACAATAGTTCTTAGAACTTGTTGGAAACAAACGATCGTACACGATTACTAGTCTCACAACATTTTTCTCTCTCATGGCGACAAGCCATCTATGCGCCCGGATCTACGCCAAGTGGGTCCCGAGCGGATCGAAGCTTTACGACCAGCATTCGGGAGCCATCAGCGGTCGCGCCCGAGTGCATGAGAGAGTCGCGGACCAGGGAAGCCTCCGCCAGGCGAACTCTCTGCAGGCTGCGAACGAGCTCAGGGAGCGCGGCCCTGCTTAGAAATCGACAGGCCGGTCCACGTCGGAGTGCGCTAGAGGGCGTTCGCACTGTCTTATTTCGTTTGGAGAAAACTTGAATGATTTAGGCTCTTCTGTTTTTAACAGAATAATGTACAACTGTACTGACAGACGTTTTTGAGATGAACACTTCTTTGCATTCGGAGACGCATCAAAAACATCACGATATCGAGATAGTTTCTTGTAGCATTGTGAAACTTTAGACTACATTTTCGAGAAAACAAAGAAGTCTAAAACAATAGAAGTTGTACATATTTAAAATGAAATTAATATTAAAACATGAAAAACAAGAATTCTTTGAATTAGTAAATTCTTAAGGGGATATTGTGTGTGAGAAATTTTGTACCACTACTAGTAGGACAATTCACATTTTAAAACAATTCGAGATAATTATGCATTAACCCTATATTACAAAGACGTAATCTGTTAAACTTCCAACTAATGCTGAATGCTTCTCCAACTGCTGAAATTACGAGTAGCTTCATTGTGTGACTAGCCAGTGAAATACACGTAACCTTTTGCGCCATCCTATGTCCGGTATACGCCATTTTAACATGCGTCGTCCAGTAGACTACTTTTTTGTATTTATGCCAGTGATATTTTTGGCGCTATATTGGCTAATATTGTAAATAATGACTACAAAGTACTTGTATTGTATCATTTAAGTTTTGTTCCAAATATTTATCAATCATAATGGCGATCATAAATAAGGTCGCATGACAAGGTACTTTTGCGGACGCTTCTCAGAAGTTATAGGTAGAATTCACTTGGCAAGTGTCTGCTGTGAGACTCAAGTCCTTTAGGTGCATCTACAAAAACCTTTAAAATGTATTTCGTAACTCCATATAACACATGTTCAACCGATTAATTTAGAGTTACATTTAGTTTTCCTTCATAGTAGTATGTCAGAGTATGCCTATGTAAATAAGCTAGGCACAGGTCGCCTTTGTAATCTGGGGCTAAGAACGTCGATGCCAAACTTCAATTTCCATCGCTCGCAGACGCATGCGCTGCAGCCATTTTCCCTAGTCCTCCTGCACAAAAGGGAAATACCCCAGGAGTAAGCCAGGACTGTGGAGCATTTAAGCCTCGTATGGGGCAATAACGTGTCGAACAGCGATCTGTCACGGGTACAGCGCGAGAGAGGAAGCCCAAGCAACGGGGTGGGGGGGGGCGTCATGGTGAAGGTGTAGGTGGTGAGGGCGGCATGAGGGTGGAACCGGGACGGTAGTGATGGGCGCTGATGGTAGTGGTGGTGGGGTGATGGCTAGCGATGTGCTAGGGCGGAAGCGAGTATCAGGGGGTGCCGTTGCCCAGGTCAGGGCAACGACGAAGTGTGAGGTGTAGCGCTGGAGCATAGACGCGAGCGGTCGCGAAATCAGGGTTGTGGCAGTGCCGATGGCGGGGCAGTAGCGCGATGGGAGGCGGGGTAGGAGCTTTGGCGTTGGCTGGTTGAGTTCTGTGAGGAAGGGGTGAGGGCGGAGGATGTCGTGGGGTTGAGGACAGGGGGAGGGCAGGGATGGGGCAGGGATGGCGACTGATCGGATCCCCCAAGCAGGGCAGTGTGCGCAATAAAAGCGTCCGGTTCCCCCTCACTCAGCACGACGGTGCCCCAGGAGCAGTCGGGGAAATGGCGGGCGGAAGAAGTGTGTGAGTGTGTGTGTGGATGGGTGAGTGTGTGGTGGAGGAGGGGCAGACACGCGACAGTGCTCCCGGAACAAGTACGATGGCCCTTGAGGAAACAATGCCACAGAAGATAGTGATCTGCACTGTATGTGTAGCGTTTGTCTACGTGACAGAGAATGCACGAGGTCCGCGAGGTCCTTAGTTTGTGTGTTAAGTAAAAAAAAGCTATGGCATTCGTTTGGCATTCATCGAAGAAACCACGGATAAATACCGATCATAACATCCTGACTCGACAATTGTTCTACAGGCACCGGTTGAATTCGATCAGCTAAGTAGGTAGTGTCGAAAATCCGTGCCGGCCCTTAAGGCTAATCGACTCTTTATTCACTCATTCATAATTCATATATTTTTAGTTAAGTCTTGTAAAGATAAAGGAGCAAAGAGCCATTTTTTTCTCTAAACTCTATGAATTTGTAAAGCTATAAAATAAAATCATCAAAAAATATAAGTATATTATAACCGAAGGTTTATTAGATCCATATCATGTTCTAACATTTTTATGAATCAAAAAGCTCACAATATTCATTTTATTAATATTTATTCTTCGCCTTCGCCTTCTTACGAAGCCGTCAAGATGACATACGCTTTCGTTGTCTCTTCTGCACCCAATGAACTCAGCGTTGCCGCGTCGCCGACGCGCACGGCGACGGTGGCGGCGCGGCGCGGCGCGGCGCGGCGGCGAGACGAAGACCGTGGTGGTGCCGGATCGCGTGACTGGCGCTGCGCGCGAGCGGCCTGCGTGGGTACGCGAGGGGTGCGTTCGGGCCCGGAATTAAACACGCGGCCTCCAGACTGCGGAAATTTATTGCTCAATTATGCGTCTGGGCCCCTTCTTCGCCCTCCGGAACGACGGGGTCAACGGCAGCTCCGACACCGCTTCGAATTAGTCAAACAATCGATGCCCTCGAGGGGAGGCGCGGCGGGCCACGACTCCTCGGCAATCGAATGCTGTGAACACGCGGCTTGAGTAGGTTCAGAATGCATTACAAAAGAAGTAACTGGAGGCAAAACCGTTAAGGTATTATAGTTGACTCATACTGAAGCGGTATATGTTTTATTCCTGCTATGATCATATCTGCTATAAAATGAGAATGGAGAGAGAAATGAGAAACATGGGTAGTTTGAAGATGAAACTTGGATTGTACGCTCCGGTTGTACATCTGTTGAGTGACTGAATAAAATCAGGTAAGTTTTCTTAAAAGAATAATAAATTGAATGATCATGGTAAAATATTATACAGTTGGAAAGCAACACGATCATATGCAGGCGTAGAGTAACGCAAGTATTGCAAGATACCGAAAATGACCTATCTGCTTTGATGGGGAGTGCGTGGGTGGCTTAAGAAATTCGTCAGAAGTCTAGGAGTAACGTCAATTTGGTGAAGGTGGCGGTAGTGAGATCTGAAGCAAAGATAGTGGAGCTGACAGGAAAGGGGTTGAGGGTGGACTTGGTGAGGGGGACCGGAACTGCGAAGGGAACTGGTATCAGGAAGAGGATGATGAAAGAGTCGGGGAAAAAGATGAGAGAGAGGAGAGGGGGCAAATGACGGGATAGGCATATCAGAGGCAGAGGACGGTATAAGAGTTGGAGGAATGAATTTGAACGGGGACGGTAAAGCAGGAGGGAAGAAGAGAGGTGTTGCACAGAGTGGGTAAGAAGGGCTGACGGGCGAGATAGCGATTGCTGAAAATGAGATAAGGGCGGGCGTTGGATGTGGCGGAAGGCCGTTGCAGGTCGCCCGGCCGTGGAGCCCCGGCAAATGTGCAGAGGAGAACAAGCGTGGCAGGGAGAAAGGCGTGGAGCGAAGCACATCGAGGCGATGGGGTAGCGAGGTGGCTGGGCGTTTGGTCCGACGCGCATGTGGATGGGCGTGGGCGGCCGCAGGTGCGTGCGGCGCAGTGGGCGGCGCGGGGCGGGAAGAGAATGGCGGAGCGCAGGGCGCCGCGAGGGCGCGAAGTGGCAGCGGAGCGCGCCTGCCGCCCCGTCCGGCTCCAGCCGCGCCGCGCCGCGCCCCGATGATCGATGGCAGCACAAAGGGCCTTTAAAGCGGAATTAGCGCACGCCGCGCCCTTTGCTCCCTCCCTCGCCCCCGCGCGCGGCTCCTGGCCCGGCCCGGCGCTGCGTCCGCGCGGATCGAATTAGCTGCCCGTTCGACGAGTGCCCGGCGCGAGTCATGCTCCATTCAGTAGGAACAAACGGTCGAAGCGGTGTTTACTCCGCGGAGAAAATATATCGCTCTATGTTGGATTTCGCTCATTAAGAGAACATAATGAGTCCCTACACTCATATCAGCATGGCTACGAAAATGCTTTATTTATTCGGAAGTCGATTAATTAGATTATAGTATTTCAATGACAATCTTGAAAGGTATAAAAAATATATTTACTGTAATTGTAAGAATTAATGCTATGATATGTTCTTTACAATAACATGAAACGTGCTTTATATATATTACACGTCAAAATTACAACAAATTCATAGCAATGTTTCATAATTAATTTATAACGTTTTCGTTATTTGTGATGGTTTAAAATTGGTATTGGGTTCAATGTCGAGTTTTCGAAATGCATCACAAACAAACACAGAAGATTGATCACTGTTCTTCGTACTATGTGGAAATTGATGTGCTGCAAAATTTATCAAATGAAAAATGGCACATTAAAGAAGCATTTGTGTAAAATACTGGTGAATTTATCAAACGAACGGCCAATAAATTTATTCAAATGAAAACAAAAAACACAATCAAAATACCTGTAGAGCTTAAAGTCACTTTATATTCCGCAAATTACCCAAATGGCGTGTTTAATAATAACTAGAAGTGTACGTAGATAATTTGCAGCAATTTAACACCCTTGTCTAAAGGGAATGGGAGCGAAAATTAGAAGTTGTATGTGCAGGCCATTTATTCAACTTGAATTTTCAGTGCTCAGTGGAACAAAAACCCAAAGGCACACTCTTCCAGCTTTAAGGCTATTAGCCCCGAAAGTGCAGTGTATGTTTAACCTCGGGAGGTGACAGTATACTTGCCCGCTGATGGTGAGAACCGACGCTGAACTGCACATAGGCTAGCGGTGTTTACCCCAAAGAGGTATGTCCCTCCAGCCAGGTCAGCCCCAGCCGGGACAAGCACTAAGCTTCCCACTGGCCTCCAGGCATGTGTGGTAGTGCAGTGCTTGTAAGTGTAAGGAGGAGGAGAGCAAGATCGCACGCAGTCCGTGATCCGTGGTTAGAAAACTGTCCGGGCATTCGCCTGCTCATCATCGGTTTGATTGATTGTTTGATTGTTTGATTAGTCCATGCACGTCAATGGGCAAGGTCACATAATTGTACTGCATGTTTTATTGCGGGAGGTAGTGTTGATCTTACCCTCCCTCGCTAGCGAGATCCGGCGTCAACCTACGTCGACTTAAGGGGATTTTCCACGAACAGGTATCTCTCACCAGCAGGATACGGCCCGCCCGGGACAAGCTGTAAGCTCCAGACCGATCTCCTGGCACGTGTGTTGGAGTAATGAGTATACGTGTGTGTGTGTAAGTAAGGGGTGAGGATAGAACAAGAAAGAGGAAGGTAACATTTGGAGAATGTCTAACACACTGGCCACGTGCTACGCGCGATATTTCCTTCCTGTTCCTTGTCCTATCATCAACACTTACATACACACTTACACTACATTAACACGCATGCCGGGAGGCTATTAGGTAGCTTAGAGTGAGTCCCAGCTGGAGTGGTGCCCCGTTGGTGTGAGATTCCTGGATGAGGAAAATCCCGCAACCGACATGTAAGTCGGCGCCAGATCGCACCATTCAGTTGCGGAAGTACGCCGCCACCACGCACGACAAAAGTATGCACTACACCATCGGGAATGATAATCCTAGCCATTATCACGCCAAAAAATAATTAATCAATTATTGATTACTTAATACGAATAGTTGTCCTGCTCCCTTCAACCAATGCCCCTTTTACAAGGTACGAGTAAGTGATGCCCGGATGTTATCCGCTC
>BOPP01000087.1:1718257-1745814 GCA_017312745.1 Gryllus bimaculatus | reverse complement strand
GGGCAGCAGCTGCGGAGGGCGCAAGCGACGATGAAGCACCGACGGCGGCGCGGCCCTCGAGGTCGTATCTTCCCAGAGGAACGAGGCCTCTAGCCCCTTGCTCCCCCTGGCTCGCACGCGCGAATTCATCACGTGGGAGAGATATGGCAACGCTACATGTAACAGATTCCTCAGACGCCCCCGCGCCACCACCCTTGTGCCGCTCCCTCGCGCGTAACTCGAGCGGCTACCGGCGACGTCAGGGGCCTCCTCCCCACGCACCCCCTGCCCGCCAGCCTACGCGCCTTGTCCACTTGCTGCCTGGACGAGCAATATACATAAAACACGTCTCTTGCTGCACTCCTTTTATCATATCTCGTGACTCCTCAGGGGGGTATTTATCTTAAAAGAATTTATTTCTTCTGTAGTTCATAATAGAAAGAAACTAAACACAGTACAGTTTCCTGGCTCGTCCAGCCTTGAGCATAATAAGTTACTGGGAGAAGTTTCGCTCTAGTTAGTTAGTGGTCTCCTGGTGTAAAACACCTCAAGACGTGATTTACAGCCTTACTCCTTCCCCCCAAAAAAAGTTTTTTTTATTGTACACATCTGAGGTTGTTGGCGATAAGAAATATATTATTAAAAGAAACAAAACATTTTACAAATTATAAGAAATGACTAGTGATAATTTGTTCACAATAATTTAAATGACTGTGTCCAAATTATAAGATATTTTAACACTGATTTGCAACTTTCACTTGTAGTACATATTTCGTAATAATTGTACTGAATTCCAAGAGTTATTCTTATAATTTGGGCACTTGAACATTCAAAGACGATACGAGTTGTAAACAGAATTTCTCTATTATTTGGACAGGTTCTTGACAATTTCTGGAAGGTTAATAACGGTTAGTTCCCATCCAGACGGCCACCATGCACATAATGACACCTGACTTGCCACGAACGGTGGATCGAAAAATAAACAAACGTAGGTAAAGGACGGAGAAACGAACATGTGCAGAACAACGAATACGAATCACATACGTCTGTTTCGCATGATGTCCACTGCCGAACTGATTTCTGTATGCGGCTGTTACGTCACCAAAATTCTCTGCGCATCAGAGGATGCATAGTGGTCACCGATTAGCGTGTAAACTGATTCTAGACCCTTTTGGAACAGTAGATTAGTTAGATTCGGCCAAGAACTGTGGCCTCAGCGCGGCGAGACAGGACGCACAGAAATTCCGGGCAGCGTCATCGCTCGCCGGCGCGGGCCTCACACTGGCGAGGGCGCCCACGCGGCCGCGCATCCTCTTCATGCTGGAACGTTTTGCCCAAGCTTCTAATTCTGTCTAGCCAAGCATATGCAATAAAATGTAATGTTCTGTTTTCGCTCCGAACAATTTCAATATGTTGCAATGATTTGAAGTGTCGCAAATTGTGCGGAACTCCTTTTTTATAATACTGTTGAATATCAACAGACAATATTATTTTCAATGAACATCTCCCTTCCATTTCCCATTCCATGAACATATATTTTTTTATGAACCTCATCATCAGAAATTCTAGCACAATGTATTTATCAAATGTGCGTTTTCTTAGGCCTCGGAATCTCTACCCTCACTCCTTTACCAACATGAGTTTAATTAATAATATAAGATAGCAATAAGCATTGCTGAGAAAATCGGATAACCTGAAACGTTCACTTCATTGAAATTGAAACCATTTTGTATCGAAACACGCGCCACATATTCGATCTAATAGTCGTCCACCACTGTGTAGCATTCTCTTCTCACGTACACTACCCACCATCCCATTACAGAATCAGACCCAGAATAATTTCAACGCACCACCATAATTTTCTCGACTTCCTCGTTTCCTGCACTATTTCTGGCATGTCCAAAATGTGCGCTCCCTGCCGAGGCAGAACTTGCACCTCGGCGTCCCGCCCCCGCCCCTGCGCCCGGGCGGCGGCGCGTCGGCCCGCGACCGACCGCGACCGACCCGCCCGCCGCCCGCCCGCCCTTGCCAGGGGGGGTCCCGTTCCGCCCGGCCGCAAGTGCGGCGTGGGCGCGTTGATGTAGTGGGAAGGCCGGAATTAGGGGCGCGTTTTTGAGGGGCCGCGACATAATAGCGCGGAGCAGGTTGCGTGGGAGGGGGGCGCCGGATGGTGTAGGCGGGCCGGCGCGATGGGGTACCGCCGTTGAAGCGCCACCGCCCTCGCCCCTCGGCCCGCGCCGCCCCGGGCGCCGACGCCTCGCTGGTTTCCCTGAGCACGCGCCGGGAAAGGGTGGCCGTGACGCGGGGCGGCAGCGCGCTGCGACGGATACGCACGCACCTAGATGCCGAGTACAGTAATGACCTGAAAAGCGCGGGCTACGGATTCTCTTGCCGCGTACGCAACAGTAATAGGGAACTGGATGGCTTTTATCGTTATTTTAGAATCAATGCTGCAATGCTCAAATAACATTTCGTTTTTGTTTCATTTAACCTGCTTTTGAGTGAAATTTTCAAGTAAGCACGTTCAACAAAAGCTTTGTAGTGGGTGCTAAAAAAATATAATAAGTGTGTGCCCGTTATTCGTATGTGGTAGAAATTCTTAGTGGGGATGACCCGTGATAAATTACGAGAAGTGATTGAGTTTCAAGATTTTCGGGGAGATCTTCTATTGGTTATTCGTCCTGTAAGTGTACGGCTGTGTGCAAATTCCGGGTAGAGGCAGAGATTGCTCTCGATGTGGGGATTCTTACGTCCCGCCTACACAAGTGTTTGCGAAAGTTCCCTTCCTTATGGACGCTTTCTGGTCTAGTTAACTTTCTGAGATGAAACGATCGTAGTGCAATGCAAGTAGATGCAGAGTCAAGGCACAGTCTTGAGCGGTATTTTGAAATACTTTTCTATTTTGTAACTGAATACGTCAATTTTTTTGATGCGGAATTCAATACACGTTTTGCATAACTACTGAATGGAGAGGTCATGGACTATGTAATATTGCTATATCGTAACATGTCTCTGTCAAAGGAGGAACTATGAAAGGCAATTATTGGGAGGGAAGTAAGAAAAGACATTATAAAAATCAAACATTTATAAAACGAGGTGCTAAATAATATCTTAATGAGAAGTAAAATGGCGATATAATAACTGAAAATAATTAATAAAAATTATTGTGTATACACATGTGGCAAGTATCAGCTCTAATATCGAGGTCGACAACCGAGTGATCTTTTAACCCCGTTATTCATAATTAATAGATAATCTAAATCGCCGCCTCGTCTCATTAGACACCTGTATAACGATATGGCACTAGGACAACTATAAGGAGTTACACTTCACTTAAATTCGACAATATGAAAGCCTAATCGAGTGAAGGAAGTTCGATTTCGCCCTCCCGATACAAGTTTGGACGACTTGACTCTTGCGCCGGGGCGGCCGGGCGTGCAAGCGGGACAGCACGTGCGGCGCGGGACGGCGGGCGGGGGCGGTCATCGTGCCGGGTTATGGCGAGGGGCGGCGGGGGCGGCGGGCGGCGTGATCGCTGGGCGGGCGGAGGAGCGGCCGAAGCGGAGCGGGCGCGTCGCCCCGGGGGAGGGCCGTGTGGCCGGCGGGCGGCGCACGCCAAGGCACGCGCTGCGGTCGCCCCGAGGGATGGACCGCGCCGGGCTCTTGCCACCGACCAGGCACTGACCTTCCTGCTCACGCCACGCCTCGCCGGTCGCAAGGTTGTCGGGAATGGTTACGGCCTTATGTGAGGTTGGAAATGTGTTAGTTAAATCATGTTGTAAGCTATCCAGAACATAATAGTCCCTTCAATTAGATCACTAATAGAGTTTTTTTTCGTTTCCTAGAAACACGATTACAGTTTTCAACGTTCTAACCACAACACTAAGCAACAACACACGATGTCTGTGCGGTGTGTTGAATCCCGGCCCATAGTTTCTAAAGATCAGCACATAGATACTACTTCGTACTTTATCAACCAAATCCAACCCCAACGCGTCCTGATCCCGTCTCTGCCTTGCTGCTTCTCTGCGGCTTCCGAGCTCCTCCTATGCTATATTCGTTCACGAGATATCCTCATTATTTCGATCACGCGTCCCTCCCCTAGGTAATGGCTTCGCATGTGGCGACTCTGTTTCTATACTCTTAGATATATTTAGTCAAAAAAACATTAAAAGCTGTATGTGATGTATGGTGGAAAAAAACACCTGCGCATGTTTTCTTGAGATCCAGAATCCCTTCTCGCCATTTTAACTATAAATAGTAGAAAGATGGGTAAAAGTTAAGATAAATTAAATTTGAAAAATCGCGAGATTAGCAACATTTGAAAGACTAGACATAGTATTTCCCGAGTTATAGAAAACGTAGTTGTAACGACAAACAAACTGCAGATTTGATGTTGCTTCATAGCCAACAAAATGGTAAGTCATCCTTACATTTACTCCCACCAATATTCATCAAAATAAGTGAAAATATAAGAATTCCGTTTTAAGTAAAATTTTCTGTAGGCAATAAGTGTACTTAAGTATATTTTATGAGAAAAGTTGTAAGAAAGATCAATATTGCCCTTGAAGATTTTTCGCAAAAGAATTAAAGACATTCTTGATTTATAATAATATGTCGAATTAAAATTTGCTTAGTAGTGGAATGTATTTTAAAAACACAGTTTTTACAACATATTATAGGTTTTAAGAAGAGATCAGCTGCAGTCTACCACTGAACGATATCATTAAGAGAATATTTTTGTACCAACGCGTCAACTACATAAAAATCTGTAAGATCGTAGAAAAGCTGAGTCAGAAAATATCTTGAATTATAAAAGCGAAGTTGTCAGCACATCCACATCGCATTTCACGTTCTAGAAACAATTGAGTGCGTACGCACATTCTTTATCAAAATCCAGTCCCACCGCTGGCTCTCCCGTTTCCAAAAATTCCGCATCCGCTGATTTATTAAAAGACCTCTTCCTCATTTCCCTTTTCGCGCCTCCCCTCAAGGGCGGTGGGGGGGCAGAGCAGAGCCCCGATATGAAAGACACAACCCTCGCGGGAAAATAATTCCAAAAAGTGTCACCGCCACCGCGAGACAAACGCCCCGCGCCCAAGGCCGCTACCCCAGCGCGAGAGCGCGCCCTCGCCGTCCGACGCGCGGAGGACCAGCCGTCTTCCTGGGAGAGCCCTCGACGCGCGGCAGGAGGCGCCACACGGAGACACTGCGCGAGGATACGGGCTGAAGTTGAAGGATGGCTAAGAGAACGTGGGCATGTGGAATTACATAGTGTAATCACTGGAAACAACAGGAAGAATTTGGCAATGTCACAGTACACAAGTATTAATTGTGATATTAAAGAATAACGAAGTTATTGATGAAGTAAATATGATACAAACTTTACGGGAAAACGTAAAGAAGCACATTCTTAGAGGTGGTAGGAGAAATACCACAGAAAAAACATTTAAAAAATGAACATATAATTCATGCACCAGAGAAAATCTTGCAAAAGATTTGGTCACCGCTGGTAGACTTTGGCTCAATGGAAGCAATTGGGCCAATGCAGACTTACAGACAGAATGTACATGCAGATATCACATTAAATACTCAATTAGGACTAAAATTATATGAATCATAATTAAAATAGTGAAAATAATAGATCTGGACAACATACATGCTTCAAAGTGGTTGAAACGACTACCGTAAAAAATGTTTTGAGTGCGTTAATGGAAGAATTTCAATGAGCCAGGCAGTGATTAATAACTAGTATCCTGCTCACCTGTCAGTATGAAATGAATAAAAATGTATTTTACAAAGAAGAGTATGAAGTCTGTGTACCTATATTAATGTATTTACTTCTTTAAAACATTATTTGAATGGTATTCTGTGAAAACAGTCGTTAATTTTTGAGTAAGGAACCTCTATTCATAAACTTCACCTACGCATCTTCAACAATGATGGATAATAAGAAGAACCATTGTGGTTGAGAAGAAAAAATAAGTATAGTTGGCATGTATGAGTGTGTCACATGGAGAAGGGACCTAAGAAAAAGTTGTGCTTTAAAAGTTATTAAAACTGAAAGAACACAAAGGATGAGAGACACGGATGATAGAGTCAACAGGATTAAACATTCTTCTTCTTTTGAAAAAAATCGGTATTAAGGTAAAGAACCATGAATAGAAAACAAAGAGTACCTAAGAGTGAGTGAGACAGGAGAGGAAAGGGCAATGAAACGGGGGGCGGGAGGAGAAATGCGGGAGACGCATTCGAAGCAATGGGAATATCTCTGGACGAGAATGATGGAGCTCCAAAGAAACGAACCCAGATCGTCGAAGGTTGATGACCTGCAGCGACAGAAAATAGTGACGAAGAAGACAGAGGAGAAGCGGCTTCCAGAGGGTGGGAAGGAGGCGGTGGATCTCGTGTGTTATCCGCGCACAGCTGCGGATAAATTCCCCGCGCCCTCCCCGCCGCCAGCTGCGTCACCCGAGCCGCTCTTAAGCCGCCAGCGAGGCTCACTTCGCCACCCCTCCACACCCTCACACTTGCCCCCTCGCCCGCCAGCCCCATTCAAACGCGCGCCCTCTGCGACAGCCCCGCCCTGTCTTACATATCCTCTTTCTGCCTCTTCACGCGCTTTGTTCCTGCCCGTCAAATCCTCTTCGACCATATTTCCACCCGCTAATCTCTTTTCACCCACCAGTCCCTCCTTCCTGCCCACCTTCACATTCTGTAGTCCCTCTTTCTACCCACCAATATCTCGTATCTCTCTGCCCGCCTTCTCATCCGACAGTCCCACTTCCCACCATATTCCCATCAGCCAATCCATTTTCCCCCTCAGCAGTACCTCTACCCATCATATTCCCATCCGTCAGTCCTATTCCTTCCTGACACATCCCATATCGCATGTGAGCCCCTCTTCCCGTCTGTTTGTCCTCTCGCTTACTGCGCCGCCTACAAGTTCGTACAGTACGTGATGATTTTCAGAGAAGTCGACTCGTTCTGTGGAGAAGGTAAACATTGTGCGCAAAATGTTTCCGGCTTTACGTTTGGGAATTTGTAGAGATATTTGCATAAACGTATACATTTTCCGAAAATCTTTCTCGGTCAACAGTGTTTGAAGAATTATTGATAAAACGATCTCTCTCTTTACGTAATTTGTACATGTGAATAGAATTCCCATCATCGTGTATTTTAAATGAAAATTATACACACACAACTTTACAATTATTCACTGTTTCAGTAATAATTTAGGTGCAGTGAGGTACTCATTCACTGAGTCAGCGCTCTCCTCTTAAAGTATATTTTGTAAAGAAAGTTTGGAAAGTACCATATGGACCAGGCAGCAATGAAGTTGAAGATATCTTGGCAAAGTAATAAGCAATTAGCCAATAAAATATTGCTCTCTAACTTTCCAGAAAGTGAAAACTGCAATTAACAGCTGGTACAATGACTAGGACAAAGGAACTTTCCACAGGTCTCCAACACACAGGCGAAAGTTGGTATAGATCGCCGCGTCTCTTGCAAGGAACAAGCTGCCCCATTCCTCTTTGGCTCTCCTGCGCAGACGACGCGACGGCTCTGGTGGCGAAGGCAGCGCCTGCCGTTGGAGCAGAATAGAGACAGCGGAGAGAGACGTGACGCAGACGAGGTGGAAGAGTGGCGTGTAGAAATGCAGAGGCGGGATTGAGGCAGGGAAGTGGCAGTTGAATGTGGGCCAGTGATAGAATAGAAACTGTTTAAAAAGGGGAAAGAGATAAGAGATAGAGTGACAGACTTGTGGCCACAGGCGGGTCGACAGTGGAAACTGGGATAGAGATGGAAGTAAACGTGGAGGGAAGGGCATAGAAAAACCTGCCTATGTTGGTGGGGTGGGGTGCTGGGGGGAGGGAGCGGTGTGGCAGAGGTCGCAGCAACGTGACGCCTCAATGACAGCGGCAGAGGGTGTTTTTGTAGCGAGGTTCAGGTGTAATGGCGACAGAGGCGGCACCGCAGCCAAAGGCTGGCGAAACAGGTGGACAAATCAAGGGGTGATGGGATGAAGGGACAAGGGCGGGCGAAGGCGAGAGAGCAAGCAGCTGCGTCGATGAAGACGTAGGCGGTAGCCAGGGCAGCGGGACAGAAGCGGGGAGGGGGCAAAGGCCGCGGCCAAGTCAGGTCAGCGGAGGCAGCTGCGGCCGAGGCCCCGCGAACGACGGCCTGCCGACTCAGCAGCGACCGCACTCCGATTCCGACCGTCTCCGGCCGCGGGGCCCCATTTCCTCGCTAAAACGGCGGAACTGGGTCCCGACTGACGCATCATAAGCAGAAATACGACTAGGAAAATGTTTTAGACTTGTGCGTCTTCCTTAATATTTCACTGATTATACTTACAGACATCTCTACTTCTTTACAAATATTTACTTTATCAGAAAAAAGTAAATAAAGCAAAGGCAGCAACGAGAGTTATAGTCAACAAATAAAAATAGGAAACATTAAACTAATAGAAAAGTAAAACGCAACAATCTTAATTTTATTTCTAAGGCAAAAATAAGCTGGATTTAAGGATAGTAAGTCGTTTAGTAAGACTTTTATATTGAAGTGCTGTTTCAAAACTATTTTGGTGAGAATCACATTCCATTTCCTCACAACAATGTGCAAGAAAAAAAATTCTCTTAGAGATTGTTAGAAAATTATTCTTAATACAAGGAGCATGGCAAAATAATGAAATATGTTACAAACAAATCTTTGTTTTCTCTGGCATGTATTTGTAACATCTCTTAACATTTACTCTATACGTTTTATCTCAAATATTAACAAACAAATCAATCTCGTCTTTTCACACATCAACAACTCGAAGAAAAAAGAAATCCCACTCAGTGGGGCGACCAAACAATCCCAGGTGTCTGCATTTCTGTCGAGCTCTTGAGCATCACCTTAACGCCCCCTCCAGCCCGCTGCTCCCCCTCGAAGTGCGTCCACCAGGGGGCGCGGCGCCTCCCGGTGCATATGGCGCCGTGCGGCCCCCTCGCTCTCTTTACATGGATATGAACAACTCATGACTTATCCATATTTCACGAGCCGCAAATAAAAATTGATCTTAAAGCGCGAGCCTGGCCCGCGGTGCATATTTCACTGACGCAAGAGCCAATCAGCGGCTTGTTTGCGCCCCCGGACTACCCTTCGCCCCCTCCGCCGCCGTCATCCTGGTCCTCTAGCATGCCACCCTCCTGGTACGCCGATATAAAGTCGCCACGGAAGCAGAAATCGGTCGTCGATATGTAGACATAGGTTCTTCGCTGGATATGAAAATTTGAATCGCTGGAGTTTCTAGTTGGGGGAATAATTCTTGCAGAGGAGAAAGGAGCTTTGCATTTCTCTTTGGGAAATCTTTCAAATCGATTCCTTGCGCTCAACAAGAATGGTTTGGTGAAAACGAGTTTTGTTCAAAACGCGTGGTATTTTCTTAAGAAACATACTATGAAAATTATTTTTTTAACTAATGCAAAAAAGCAATGTAATTTTTCACAAAAATATCTTTTTAAGAGTCCAATTAAAATATGTTAACAAATGTAGCGTGAGAAAACAGTATTACCGTTATCATCTGCAAAACAAATGTGAAATGATAAGCGAATTCTATCTATAACGCATATTATACTGTGTTCTATTACCTTTCAGTGCAATATTGAATGGAGGTAAAAGCAAGTTTACAAAAAGGATGAATTGTTTACTTTGAATTTCCTTTAATTCCATATATTTAGTGCGTGGAATGTGTTTGAGATCCCATTATCCGCTATGATGCATTTCATATTTGAAGAAGAAACAATAATATGCAAACATATTTTGTTACGCTGCCAATCACCACATACCACAAGTGGAGTGATGTGGAATTTCATTAATTTATTGATTAATAAATGTTTAACTAAATCAAATGAAACAATGCTGGGAGTGCCAGCCTCCCAGCTAAAAAGAGTACATGTTTATATAGTTTATTTTCTCAAATAATCATGAATTGGAAGAGCGCACCACATTTGCTAGGTACAAATCATGGAATTTAAACAAACTGAACTCTAATTCCTTAGTATACCTTCAGTATGTCCGAAAAACAGTTATATTTTAGACATGGTGTATACTGAATAAGTATAATATTATTACTGATAAATTATTGTCAACTTCTAGATTTAGATCTCAACATTCTCTTCTACACTGACTTCTGTAAAAGTTACCACTGATTAAAATACGAAAGATTACACTGATCAATACAAACGCACTTTGGAATTCTTTCCTCTCTCAAAATAACTAAACCACCGCAATTTGTGGTCGAGAAATGAATATGAAAATAATTTTCTTCTACTTACAGGTTAATTAATAAAATGAAAAATCAGTGTTCAAAAACACTAATTTGTGTTCTAAAAATTCGTGTTCTCATAGATGTAAATGGTTTGGGTATTTCAATGTCTTGTACAATGCATAGGGATTTATTTCTGTTCACTGTCTTATGATTTACTAGAATATACAACAATGAAGTTCCTGCACTGGTCACATAACCAACATTGAAGGTTATTACAAACCTGGCTCTAGCTCGGAAATCGTCTAGATGAAAATTAAGTACCTCAATATTCCACATCAGGGGCTAGTCGCGGGCATTAAATGGAGAGGCAAGAGCGGCGGCAGCGCAAGTTGTTGATATGCAAATCACGGTCTTGCTCCTCCACCTCTTTTCCCCTCTCAGCCCTCGCGCTCCGATAGACCCTCCCTCGAATCCGAGAGTCAGCAGCGGCGGTTGCACCACATTCCATTTGCGACTTAATGCAACTCGGCGTCTTCCTCGAGAGGGTCTCAAACACGATTAAGAGGAAACAACAAAACTTGCATCCCATGAATCCTTTACAACTTCCAACTCGGAGCGCTGTCTGTGGCCGCTCAGATGGAAGCTGCAGGCAATGTTGCGGGGCACCAACGCCTAAAGACACTCGGGATGGGATCGCCTCTCCTGATCAACACCGCAGCTGTGCAGTTCCTCGTAACTTCCAAACAAATTGCAATGAAGTGATCATTCGGATCCGAAATAAAAACTAATGATTTTCGCAAAAACACGCATACAACAGGACGAATGCATATTTAAAATAGACTATGTTTTTGTTGCCAGAAGCAGCCAGGCATTTAGCAGAAAAAATTGTTTAGAGTCCAATTTATTGTTTTTGTGAATTATTTAAAATAATAATTATTAATAATATTAATAACAATTTCATTTTACATCAATTTACATTTTTTCCATTGACATGAAGCATAATACTTCAAAAATGTATGAAAAACTGAACAAATACCTACCAATAAAAATGTCTTAAAAATACGCAAATTCATTAAATTTATTTATTTCTCTGACATGAAAAAAGTGTGTACGAGTTATGAGAGGAGAAATATCAGCACAATTTAACAGTATAGAAAAGTACATTAATATTTTGCCAGCAATTTACAATATTGATATTGTGGTGAGTTTTCGTTCGCATTTACAATAATATAATTATATGAGTCATTGCCAACGGCAATATCGGCAATATTGCCAATAATATTGTTGGCAATAACGAATCATATCAATTTACAAACTAAGAATATTACTTATTTAATTTGAGGCTAATGTGTCACACTTAAGCAAATTAAATATTTATTGATATAATTATTTTTGTTGGTTTCATACATTTCTGAATTCCATATGTACTAGTAAAGTGTAAACTGATCGACAACAACACAACGCTGGTACGTGAAATTTAAAATAACCTTGTGTTAAAGAGAACATAATATTTGAAAATCATCCAACATTTTCACACTTTGAAAAAATGAGATAAACCTCTCTCAATATAAAACAAACAGTCTATGAAGTATGAAATCATCAAACCATTTATTGAAAATGAATACACACACTATTTATTGGAAATAAATTTATATTTTCTTCATTTTTGTACGCACTTTCTAATTATAGATTTATGTTTTAAGAGCTCGTAGATACCAATTTCCAGGAGTGCTGACCGTTTATTAAGTTCTGCCAAGCCCCTAAATTCTTGATAATTAAATTACAGTGACCGCAATATGTCAGCATGAAGGAAATTGGACACGGAGCTAATGAAGTCGAATTGCAACTGCGAAGGCAGCGGCGAAGTGCAACGCGCCCCTCTACTTCTGATTAAAGTTTGTGATAGAATGCATTACTTCTCTGGTTTGCTGCAGAAAAAAACTTTAAAAGTTATCTTGAGTTTGAGAGTGCACAGAAGTCGTACGTAGCGAAAGAGGAGCCAAGATCAGGTGAAATAAAGAAGTTCGATGTCTCCTACTGCACTTTGTTTCACTAAGTATTAAAAACTCTCCTAACATGCAATATTACCTTTCCGTAATAATATTGCTGAAGTTTTGCAAGAAATTAGAAAACGAACATATTTGTAATTTTTGTATACTTTGTTTCCAGCAGATGCATTCCGAGGTCTGCAAAGAATATTAGAGGAGAGGAATAATAACATTAGTAAAATTTTACCATAAACAATATTTAGTGATAACGAAAAAACTTTGATTAAAACCGGCAAATCCATAATGTTTTTCACGTTACATATTTTTTCATCCTGAAACAGACATTTTCGCAATTGCCGCTACCACTATTATCTGATTAAATTAAGAGTATTATTGCAACTTTTAACCGCCATAGCATTTTCATAGTAATTGCCAATCACGGGCTAAAATTGTACCATTAAGCGATGTGATTAGTTGTTTCACACACTGCTCTATAGCAAACTGAAATCGGCTTTCAAATAGATATATCGATATTATTATATCAGAGTATCGCAAGCAACTGACACAATGAAATGATTGTTCGACAGCTTCTGGCAGAGAATATTGACAACTAATCAAACGTGGAGGCCGTTGCTGTGAAAATTACCTCACCTACTTGTTTTCATAATTTAACTATCCCCAATAGTCACAGTCATAATAATACATTCATTATAATCTATACATCCCCACATAGTCACAATATTGAATCCTCGGAATCCAAATATATTCTTAAACATATTCCTAAATGATTATTTATTCTTGATTGTTCTATCTGGCCCTTTAGTTTTTAACACGCCTTTATTTAAACTATTGTAGTCTTTACATAATAACACTTATTATGTAAACACATCAGTAATTAACATACAGGTCTGTTAAAAACTAAAGGGCCAAATAAAACAGTCATGAATGAACAATAACAACAACACGTAAATATTAACAAGATTATTTATTCTCACCACATCCTGATCACTACCTTCGGTAATGTCCTGAATATAATTCCATGAGACCTTAGTTTTGTGACCTTAAAAAGTTACATTCCATTTAAAAAATAATTCATTCTAACTGAGGATAATAAACGTCCGTAAAAATAGGCTCATTTTATGTAATTTGTTTATCTACTAAATGCTACTAAAATGTGTGTAATAATGAAGAAGCGTATTGTAACCAAAGTAGACGCTAATAACCTCTGCTGTTGATGTGACTTATAATAAACGAAAAAATGTATAATTTCAAAAACAGTATAAACAGGCTTATTTCTCCAACAGCCATCATCAAATATCTTCATTGATTGACTCAATTATATTGATTGGCTATCTAGAGCGCCACATTATAGAGGGACAAATTCACAATTTTCAAGAGACTTGATATCGCCATTTGGAATTACGTCGACACATTTCTACTACTTGAGTGTTCTGACGGAGTATATATGACAACACCCCCTTTATAGACCACACACAGCATTGCAAAGTTGTTCATTAAATGAACAAGGTTCTGTTTGACTCACGTTCTGTCAACATTTTTTTAAGAAAAAAGTAAAGTATGTAGAGTCAAGACAAAGCAGAAGCGATAGGGGAGACAAAGTTGAAAACCAAAGAATTGATAAAGTATTAGTAGAACCATAAGAGAATAAAGGGTACGGAATACAGGGAAAGAGAAAAGTAGGTCAACGCAGTAAAATGAATAGAACACAAAGAGCAAATATCGTTGAGGAGAAGTGAAAAGTGAAAAAGCATTAGGATAACAAAAAGATTATTATTTTCATATTAGCTTTTAACTTTATCCATATATGGACAATATATCTTGGGTATCTCCACTGAACTTCGGAAAATATAATGCTTTCTACAGGAGATACTAATATTTATAAAGATATTCATTATTATATCTACAACTCGTAAAGAGAAATTCATATTTCTTATTAATGATGGAAAATCGCGAATGTTTATTTCTTTGTTTACATCCAAAAACAACAAGGTATTAGTGGGCCTCTAAAGATATTTTAGGCCAAAGAGAACAAAGAAACATGCAGTATTTTGCTAATAAAATAAGACGTGACATTTGCCACAATGTATAGAAAATCAGGTGAACGGTTACTTACGAGCCACGACACATGAAACAAATAGCCCCAGAACCACCAGAAACACAAGCCCCAACCAAGGACGTGCGCACTTGCGCAGCCTACTTTGCTGGTAGCGAGCAAACAATGAACCATATGGGGCCACGCCCAGCCTGAAAATGCGTTCCTACGTCCTGCGAGCCCAGCGGCGGCGGCGCGCGGCCCAAAAAGAGCGCCGCCTTCGAAAACCCACTTCACGCGATCGCCATTTTCGCTCTCGAGGAGCAAAAAAACAAGCCGCTCCCTCGAGGGGGCGCGAAATGCGGGACGGGACGGACGCGTCGCTTTGCGCCGCGGGCCGCGCCGCGCCGGCGGGCCAGGCAGGGGCGGTGGCGCCGCATTGGCGCCCGCCCCGAATCCTCGGGGGCACAAATTATGATTCATTAGTGCTTCCGTGCGCGTCAACTGATAAAATCACTCGTCCCGTAAATGTAGTGTTTTATCGCGGGCGGTGGTGTCCTTCCCTCGTTGGATGGCGGCATCCACCTTCGTTCTCTTTGGGCTTACGGCAATTTCCTCCATCCAGTTACCTCCCAGCAGCAAGACACCTTCCCAGTCGGGACAGGCTCTAAGCTCCTGATAATCATTCGACGTCTGCGATAATGTAATGCATGCAAGTGTGTGTGTGAAAGTAATGGGTGATGATAGGTCGAGGAAGAGGAAGGAAAGATCGCGCGAGTTCCGTGGTCCGTTTGTTAGGGAATTGCACCGGTATTCGTCTGCTGTTGATTAGAGAAACTACGAAAAACTACTGATCACAGGCGACAGCAAGTATTCTCTTCCAGACTGCGGATGACTACAACCAAGCTATCTAGTTAGTGTCGAAACTCCTTACACGGTTAGGCGAGAACTTAGGAATTCCACGTCAGGTGACATTGTAGAGCCACCTTAGCTGGCACAAAAATTAAGCAAAATGTATTTTTTCTTGAATTTACGACCACATTTATAACAGAGAGAGTTGCTGAATAAGTAAGAGGTTTCTAAGTACAATTGTGCCGCATGTATAGAAACTATTAAACATAAAACTACAGTAAGTGCTGTTGGGAACAATACAGTTCTGGAAAGTCGAAAAACTAATAAAACTGTCACTTTATCACCAACCCATTAAATAACGCCAGGAAGAATATTTTTCAAAAACATTAAAAAATAATTTGAAATGGTGTTTACTGACAATAACAGTAATGGTAAATGCATCGCCAACTGTAACATAATATTCAATATAAATATTGTTTTCGGCCCAAAAATTATTCACCTACATTTTAATATATATGTGATGTGCAATGTTTTAATAAACTGTTTACTGCTGAGGAGTTGTTCATCACCAGCAATATTTCTCCTATTTTGAAGTAAGTTACTTTATCTGCCGAACTAATCTGCTGCAGGGGAACAGTTGGTTGGTAAGGTAAATCCAAAACGTGTTTTCGAGTCATCCCAAACTCCCGTTTTCTTTAAAATTTCGATACAAAATTTTCGCGACATTATTTAATTTTGTCTTTACTACGAACTTAATAAAAATATTATGACATAAATAACTGAAAAAATACACACGAAAACTTTTTCATATTGTTCCTCCTGGTTTAATCCTAGGAGGCATGGACCAGGGAAACTACATGAATGCAGGGCCCTGCGCAATATGCTCTCGAAAAATGCACAAAAAATGTTTTTATTCTTAATAAATTCAACTAATATATATCTTCACTACCTAATGAAATCAATAAAAGTTTACTCTTAATGTTAATTATTATTTATTGAAACTATTAATAAGTCCATAAATAACTGTTAATATAGCCTTAAATGAATGTTAATAGGGCCTTAAATGCCCTGCATATGCATTGACATAATATAATACAATCTCAGAACCTACCTATATAATTTCTGAGAATTTTTCTTTTGCCAGTGACTAAAATGAAACTAGATATACAGAAGAAAGACGACAGGTATGGCAAGCTCTCAGAAATGCAGCTGTGCGAAGTAAAAAGCGACGTGAGGGCCTGGCAGTCCCTAGGGCGAATGACGTGTCCTCGGGGGCGGTGTCGGCCCACTGCGCGCGGAGGGGCCAGGGGAAGGCGCGAGTGCAGCGCGGTGCGGGCGACGCGGCGATGAGATGCAAAGCAGCGCGGTCGAGGCTCGGGATTGCGTTTCAGCCGCTGCTACCGCGGGCCGCCTCCCTCGGGCCGCCCCTCCCGCCCCGCCCCTATCCCACCCCCATTTTCGCCCCGCCCGCCTCGCCTCGCGCCACGCGCCTCGGTCTCACGCCCCCCCCCCCCGCCCCGCCCCGCCCGCCCCGCCCCGCCCGCCCCGCCCGCCCCGCCCCGCCCCGCCCCGCCCCGCCCCGCCCGCCCGCCCCGCCCCGCCCCGCCCCGCCCCGCCCCGCCCCGCCCCGCCCCGCCCCGCCCCCGCCCCGCCCCGCCCCTGGCCCGCCCCGCCCGCCCGCCCCGCCGCCCGCCCCGCCCCGCCCCCGCCCCGCCCCGCCCGCCCCGCCCCGCCCCGCCCCGCCCCGCCCGCCCCGCCCCGCCCGCCCCGCCCCGCCCCGCCCGCCCCGCCCCGCCCCGCCCCGCCCCGCCCCGCCCGCCCCGCCCGCCCCGCCCCCCCCGCCCCGCCCCGCCCCGGCCCCGCCCCGCCCGCCCCGCCCCGGCCCCGCCCCGCCCCGCCCCGCCCCGCCCGGCCCCGCCCCGCCCCGCCCCGCCCCGCCCCCGCCCGCCCCGCCCCGCCCCGCCCCGCCGCCCCGCCCGCCCCGCCCGCCCCGCCCGCCCGCCCGCCCCGCCCCGCCCCCGGGGTCCATCCCCTCGGCCGCCCCGCTCCGCTCGTTCCACCGCCCGCCAGCCCCGCCCCAAGGGCCCTCCGTCGGGCGCACCGCTCCGACCCGCTCCGCTCCGCGGGTCGCACGGGCCCCCACGCCGCAGGTCCAGCGCTCCGGCCGCACTCCTCGCTCTCTCCGCTCCCTTAGCCGCCCCGCGCCCAAGCGTTTCTTTGTCGCGCTCACGCCCTTCCAGGGCCCAGGCTCAAAGACGGGCCCTCTGCGTAGCACTAACGCATTTGGAGGCGTCTTCTTGTGCAGAAAAACCTCCTTTCACGGGAAATGTAACCGGACATGCGAACATAATAATATACATAGAACTTGTGAAGAAGTGTGTTGCGAAATTTTCAAGGTACTTAAATCCTATTCCTCTATGGAAATACTGATACAAGTTCCTCTCAAGTTTATGAACAGATATTTTCTATGTTTGACAATTTGACTCTTTCATTCTTCAAGAATGCGAAGAAGTTTGCATTCCTTTATTCTTATTTATTTATCTTCTAATCGTAAGCCTCCTACCAAAACAGAATCAGATTCCGTGCTTTTTGGTTCCCAGAATCAAAACAATACTAATTTTCGTCGCAAATATACGCAACCCTGCAGTACAAAGTAAATTTATTTTTTTATAGCGTGATGATTGTGTTAATAGCTTATCTACGTTGCGAGAGTGGTTGCTTCGATCTCGCCTGCAATGATTCATCTATCATGTAAACATGGTTGTTACTTCATCACTTTTCTCTCGGGTATTATGAGCCTGAAACGTAATTTGATCGTTTCCTTCCCAATCCAAGCACTATTCACAGACCCACACAGAATTTCTATGATTGTGGAGATTGTTCGACATTCTATTTTTCAATCTAAACAACTGGTACTCCGCCAGTTGTCATAATATTTACCAAAACTATACAGCGGACTTTCTCCTATCAATCGGAAGACATACTCGAGCTGACCTGAGTATACACGTCTTAAAAGTACCTTGTGCTACAACATCTCATGTTAAATAAAGAGGGCAGAAGTATTTTTTTCCTCACTTTTTCTCATCATTATAGTTATCAACTCCTTAATCAGTTTCAGAGAATACACATCCCCCCCCCAAAAGAACTTTCACAAAACTCCACAGCCTATCAGGCCACTTCCTGTTCATACCACCACGCTCAATCCACTGGGGCCTCTCCGCGCGGCCCACCCACGCAGCCATCTTCCCTGCACGCTCCACATCGGAGCGCCTCGCATCCGCACCGCGCAGACGCCAAGTCGCAGAGAATATTCCGGAAACTTGGCTCCGAAGCAGTCGCTCGGGCGGCGACATAGCAGAGAGATGAAGGAGCTGCAGGGAGCAAGCTAATGAAGGACCATGCGGGCAGTGAGAGCATGGTTGTGTGCGTCGAGAGTATGGGACGTGGAGTCAGGTGTAGGGTACTCGCTAGGTGCACATAGAGATGGAGCTGTGGAACGGGAAGGCGATCAAAGTGGTCGAGTAGAAGGGGCATTCGTGCGTGTGCGGGAGTAGTGTAGATACCCGGCAGGAGTGGGTTGGCTAGCGTGGAAGTAAGCGGAAGCAACGGAAGTGGGATGCTGAGCGGCAAGGCGGCGGCGGCGACGGCGCATTGAGAGCGGCGCGGTGGGCGAGGATGGCCGCAGGCGGGGGGGGGGGGGAGAGACCGATCCGATGCGCGTAGTCCCGTACCTACTCGGCGACTTAATGTCGAACGATCGCCTCCATCTCGAGCGTGTACCGGCTCGCTCATGCGCAGGCGCAGCGCATGGGCCAGCACACTCGCCCCCGCTCCGTCCCGGCTCCATCTTGTCGGCGCGAGTCGTTGTCGCGGCGGCGGCTGACAGGCGGCTCCTACATGGCCGCGAATTTCGAGAGAGAGCGGAATCAAGAGCAGCTGAGTTTGCTGTCATGCAGCTAAGACTGAAGTGACGATGGGGGTTTGCGGGTATACTGAAGCTGTGGTGCATTTTGGCAACACACGTTCTAGCAGTTTCCACCTTGTATATTTTGAACAGCAATCTTGAGATGCTTGTGTAATAATAGCTCGATTTTTGTGAGTTATGTATTCAGGCTAGATATGTCTATTGTCTGCATTTTAGTAGGCATATAAAATTTTAAAAACTAAAAATTCTAAAAAGACCCACATTGGTTGTACCCTCCGACGTGATATGGTATTAAGAATAAATGACAACTCCTATGCAGTGCGTTAAACTCTGGCGACATACTAAAATGATCTATTCTACTCCTATTAATAAATAGTGTGTTTAAATTATTGGTAGAGTAATTGATGGGTAGGGTTGGTGGATGGGTGTTCAATTGTGTAGTCTCCAATATGTGTATGGTCTAGCTCGATACTGCGAATGTTTCTCATAACTATTAGAGTGTTTATAAGCGACTCGGTGGAAGTACTCTGTCTATTACCCGAGTGCATTGTTATTCAGGTATAGGAAACATTCTACGGCAAAAGGAAATCAATACAACCTCCAATCTACCTATGGACGCATGGTCTGACCCCAGTCTACGATAGTTGTCACCAATGTGCTGACATGATACACATTCATGTGGATGGACTTCTGTGCGAGTTTGCAGATAAGGTTCTGAAGAATAATCTGTCAGAACGATAGAGAGCTTTTCACATTGACGTACATGCGCCTGTGTACGATTTAGGACAAACAAAAAGCAGTCAAGAGGTCTATTGGGGACAGGACGGAGTTTCTGATAAGTTTAGTCTACTGAATAAAAATAGGGGTGCAAAAGTATCTCTAGTTAAATCTATCTCTGGGCTGTTCTTGGCTTCCCTCGCTGCCTTGATTTGCCGAAGGCGACGTGGCATAGAGTGGTGCCGATGGGAGGCCAGAAAAGGACGTAGACACTGAGGTCTGGTCTCGAGGCTCAGCTGATCGGCAAGTAGACGCACGTGTTGGTCCAGTGTCTCCGGCGCTTATCTCGGCTGTGCGGCGGCGGCCTGAGCCCTTCGTGTTCCTGGATGCTCGATGCGAGTTCGTGTGCGACATGCACCCCGCATGCCTTTCCCGATGGCAGCATCACGTTAAACAATAACTTCACCATCAAAGCGGAGCAGCGGTTGCGCAGTGAGAGCCAAAACATTTGCTTTATTGCTACTCCTAACGCTGTCCATATTTTAAATGTAAATCATAGCGATTGTACAATGTTGACTATACTCATAGTAGGGATATGTAAAATACAATATTTAGTGAGAATATAATAGTAGTTTTTTACTATTAGGTATATATTAGCCTATCCTTAGATTATAAATAATGATTTGAGAAGAACATCTTAAAACTAAAGTGCATATACTAAAAACCGAAACACTCATTCAGTGTGTTGTTATATATATCCCCGTCATGAGTTTGCCATTTTGTGTGGGGTGAGAGGACTGTCTGACTATCAATATTGTTGCTGAATTGTTATTCTATTAGTAATAGACACGTGACGATAGAGAATACATAATAATAACGGCCTTATTATGTAAATATTGACCAAAGAGTTATCGCTGCCACTGCTTGATATTGGTTCATATATTATAAATATACAATGCTTAATAAAAGGCTATAATTGATAAAGTGTAAATGGTATACCTCTTTCAAAATATAGAATCAGTTAAGAAGAACTATTACATGAGAAGAAAGCCATAATGTGATGAATATCAGGTCTGTGAGTGCCATTTACGTCTTCCCAACTGTACCTTTATATATCCGTAATATACTTTGAAATGTAACGTAAATTATTATATTTTTAATCATTTTTTTAGAATAATAGCTCATTACTAATTATTATAAATTAAACATAAATTTATTGCACAAGTTGTCTAAAGCCAACACTTCGCGTAATTCTTTTCTATTTTTCATTCTTCCTGAGGACCAATATTAAACAGGCATCACCATCACTATTTATGTTCATCCTAGCGTGCCATACTGAAGAAGTCTGAGATCAGATACTCAGGAATAATTTGCGAATGTCTATGCTGAGTTATAAACCATTGTAATATTTCAAAAAACTATCCCACTCCAATGGTATAAGTTAGCGAGTTTATATTAACTCCTTTCTAATTATTATGTAAGAAATCCAGGTTAGTTTCAGTATTGTCATACAATACTGTTTCGCGTGAAAACATCTGGTCCCTACAATCAGAAAAACCTCTCTTCTGTATATCTCAAAAAAAAGATATATCTCATAGATCGTGCTAAAGAAATAGCAGCCCTTAGGAAGATCAACATAAACAAGACTTTCGTTTTGCCTGAAACCTGATCAGAGTCCCTAAGCAGCTAGACGTGCGTGTCGTTGTTCAATATGGCGTGCGCTCCCGCCCTCTGCCCGAAATCTGCCAGCAGGCCAAGAGCTGCATGGAGCACTCTGCACACAAGCGTCTCCCTGTGCGTGAATGAGGGCGTCAGCGTCGTCCGCGCTCTTCCATTTGGCTATAATCAGCGCTCTATTCTACGCTTGTCCGCGAAAATTCCAATTCTCAGCGTCTAGTAAACTTTCGCGCGCTCGGACATGATCGTCTCTGTCTTGTAACATACCCGCGCTGAACGGGCTGCTAACTGAGTTCCACCGGCAATGCGGATGGACCACTTGAATGAGTACTTTAATCGTGGCTGAGTTGTGGTGTGTGGCACTGCCTCTATCTCAATAGCAGTCTTCCTATTCAGTTTATGTTTCGACGAGGGTATAATATTCGACGAATAGAGCATAACTAATGATCGTTCATACCAAACTTTACGAACACCTTCGCAATATTTTTACTAGACTGTCTGGGTGACTTGCCACAATATCCAATATGGAATCTGTAGTGGTCTCATCACAGTTACGCTTCAGCCTATTATACGAATCCTTTAGAGTCTATGTAAGTCGAGATTAATTGGCGACTCGAAACTTAAGTCCGGCATCCTTCGCCATTAAATGGAAACTTTCTGTGTGCGTTCACCCTTGATCAAGTCTCTCTACTACTATCTATGAAGTCTCTTCTGCGGACACAAGCGGATCAGCCTATTCCCTCTTCATCTATTAGTGCTATAAAGTTATCTACTTTACAAATAAGACATACACTCAGTAAGTCTGTCAACGGAACTGGATTTCAGTTGGCCATTCGTGCCGAGGCATGAATCTAATGTTCGGAACATCATTATAATTTCTTACATACTCTTTGCTTATCGGGTGATTATCGCGGTGTCTTTATACCTCATATAATTATAGGCTATTAATCGTTATGCTCATCTTACTTCCTAGCATCAAAGTGCTTAACTTGTTCTCACTGCTTCCGATCGTTCTTCATTTCCTTCCTCTGCGCTGTCGTCCTCAGACGTCAGTTATCTGAAATGTCGTCAACGGTATACTACTTTCTGTTTTCGATTCTGAGTGAGTATCATCGAGTCCTTTCAGAGTCGGATTGCTGATTGGAGGATACTTTATTTGTTTCGTTATTTATTTGTTTTTATATGTTTTTTTTTTTTTATTATGTTGATCTATCTCTCTCTAAAGTGATATATATCCCCTTTTTTGTTCGTAAAAATAGAAAATTAAGCTTAATTGTTATGTATTTATCAGCAATGCTTTGCAAGAAATTTTTTTATATCGGATCTCTTCAGAAGATATTATTAATTTTATATATTGAAGCCTATGATGATATATATGGATATGGCTGTGATTTATCTCGAATAACCGTACCATTTATTTATCATCGAAACAGTATAGGTGAGTCGTGTGTTGACGAATTTACCGTTTCCAATCTGTAAAACATAGCTATAAATGTTATTAAAATGGAATATAAGAGGAAATAAATTTTTGCGATAAAAATTAACCAGCCTTTGTATATAATTATTATAGTGTGTATTGAAAAAACATGAAGTTTGAAATGATTCACTTGGCCGTAAAATTATTAATAAACATAAGTTTAAATGTCTAGTAGGTTAACTAAAGAGAGAGGCTATTATGCCCCTATCACTAGCTGAACTTCCTGGACCAAGGAATTTGAACCTCTGAAACAAGTTATGGGCTTCTCTGATATTATGAATATAAGATATATTATGTGTCTGTGTTTCGACCCACACAGCCAACTGCTGCGTTACTAAAATATAATTGGCACTTTTAGATTTAAAGTTTTTGTGCCTGTAAAGTTCATCATATAGAAAATATAATATGATAATTTACCATTATCAACTGACCGTCACTAAAAATATTAATACAATTAATAGTTTTTTAATGCAATTATGGTTTTATTAAATGAATTGATATATAGAAACATCTAGAGTGAATGTTTCTAACCAATTCCCCAACTTAGAAACTATTTCACTGCCATATTACAATGAGCAAGTAGAAACCTCCTCAAATTAGCTTCTTCAATTTAACAGTGGAATAGTTAAGCTAAATTGACATTTTTCATTAGAAAAGAATCCGACACTTAGGTATATCTTAGATAGCGTGTTTGACGGCATGCCCAGTTTTTTAATTATTATGTAATAAGTTGTTGAGCGTTTTGCGTCCATTACTTGATGACAAAAACAAAATACTGTTTGTTGCTCGAATTCCGAACCTAATCACGTCCTAATACAAAGAGAAATAAGGAATGAATTATTTGGAGGGCCTCAATTATTCATGAGATTTGGACGAAGGTAGATGGCGGCGTGCACCCGTAGCATGGGAATTCCGCGACACTCTGCCGGCTCGCGATTGCAGAGGTGTCCAGTTCGATCCGCTTGCCAACGATGTCCAGCACAGCGGACGCTAAATCGCTACTTCCTTGAGTACGAAGATATGTGACAACCTATAATATCAATTAATGTAAGCCACTTCCTATATCATTCATGATGAGAAAAAACATATGTGGATTTTTACTTGCTTATCCACCATACTTTCCCGAAAAGTCGGTAATAATAATATGAGCAATACAAAGGATAAACTCCATGACCAAATGATTAATATTGTAAGTAAATGTGTTAATGATTTTGATGTACGTATTTGTTATTAAAAATAGGAATTAGCACATTGTATATTGCATAGTGTATCTGTTAAAAAGAAAATAGTTACTCAGAAAAAATAAGCTATAATATTAAATAGAAAGTTCTTAAAATACCGAATCGAAGATCCTTCAATCAATACATTGACTCTCACTTCACGAGCCGTGGTGTAAATGGCTATCACGTCGGCTACGGATCTAGCGAGATCCACCTCTAAAGCAAAGCGTCAAAAAGGCCATCGGCAATTTTCCGCACTGAAGAGACAATTAGCGTGCCGACAAAATCAAGCGGCATGGTTGCTGGAGCCTCAGCGAGAGTTTCAATGTGTGCGGACATGGAAAAAACAGGCAAAAATGATGTAGGATTTGCGCATGCGGAGCAAATCGAGGGACGGATATGAGCGAAGCAGTGAGAGTCACCGGAGTTCCGGGCAGAGAAGGCAGTTGGAGCAAGGATAGCAAAGGAAAAAGGAAGGTCGTAAAGGGTCAAAAATAGTCGGAAAAAGGATAGAGAGAGAAGAGGGGGAGGAGAGAAGAGAGGGGGGAGGAGAGAGAGGAGAGAGAGGGAGGGAGACTTGCCCAGGGAGGGAGGGCGAATGAGGTGAAAGTGGACAAATACTGGGCTGTTAGAGAAAAACGAATATGGGTGGATTATATCGATATGGATCATATAGTTCTACAATCAATCCGAAGCCTCCCAAAGTAAATATTGACACCATGACTGTCATTCACCGTTTAAGGTAGGCTAACTTCACACCTCATCGAGGTGATGTAATCCATTACTCTATTACCAAAAGTCCAAAAGTCCTGGAGAGAACAGGCAAGACGTGCGCGAGAAAGGAGTGATTACGCGAGGATTAGGAAGGGCCGGAGAGCCTAAGAGGACGGGAGGGCATACGAGGCGCTCATTGTGACGTGCGAGAGCGGGAAGTGAGTGCGGCCCGCCCAGACGCGCGCGATCTCTGGCTGCCGAGCCGCGAATCGATACATTGCGTCTAGCGGTCTGGAGAGCGCGCTCCGAATGCAATCTGATTTCCCGCAAAACAGGGCGCTGTGCTCGTGTCGGTGAACCTCAATCGCAGGCTCCGTACATATTCTCACCCTCACTCCCCTTTTCCCGCCCGCCCGCCAGAGGCGAGCGCCTATGGTATCTTACGCGGAGCAAGCGGGCAAAACGTGCGCCGAAACCCGCTGTGGAGAGTGCGGAGCGGTGCAAGGGGCGATGTAAGGGAGCGCGTTGGAGGCCCGCGGAAAAAGCGCCAGACGCGAACAGGGACCGCACCAAAACCGCCCAACCCGCAGTGTCGGGCATAGGTTGCCGCGCCCACAGGGTGAGGCTAGTGAGGCAGCAAGCAGGGAAGGAGTGGTCAGCTCGGTAAGTGAGAGCTGGCGATGGTGGCGTTGGAAGTTGTTGTGGCGCACCATTGACTTCGCGCCCAGATGGCACCGAGGCGACCGCCCGGCGGCATGTGGCAGACGATGCGGTGACGGAAGCGGGGCGGGGTGGGGGCGGGCGGGGGCGGAGGTGTCGTAGGGAAGGTAAGGGCAGGGAAAGCAGAGGATGGGTGGCAGCAGCGGTGCGTATCCCAGCGAGGAAAATTCCCATCTGCGTCTGCGTCACACTATCATCCTCCCGTTCCGAGGCTATCCTCGACTATAAATCTGGCTTACATGGTTTGCGGAGTACGTGTTTTTCTACTTCTCATCTATACATACGTATGTATATACGCCGATGATCATATAACCCTTATTGATAGAGAAAGTGTAGTTAATGCTGCGCCAAAATAGATTTCCAGCCTTTCCAACGTAACCCGTGCCGTGCTCGTTCCCTTGATATACCGAAAAAGTGTTGTTTTTCAACACTGTCCAGCATCTGTCATCTACCACTAGCAGGTCCTTTTTACACCAGCTCATCGATACGAATAATTCACCCTGACGATTCAATAGTGCTCAACATAGTAAGATTACTATTTTGAATATGAGCCTTCTCTTTATAAAAATTTTGGGTGGTACTTATGTAGTACTCTCAAAATTGTTCTTAAAATGGCTCCAAATGTGTTTCTTTAATTTTTTGGAAAGTGGGATAGTCAGTTAAACTTACACCGATAAGTCATACCCACATAGGTGCCGTTTTTTCCGCTTTTGAGCTCTGAATTTACCAGAAAAAAACATCTGAGGCTCGCGCAATATTGATAAGATATATATTGCAAATATTCCAATCTAAAAGACCAAAAAATAAAAATTGCTCACAAGAGAGGGCTCTACACTTTTTATCACTTTAATGCGTCATTTTGATAATGTGAGAACATGCTTATAAACATTTAGGTGGCATCAGATGACGATAAACGAAGTGTTTAACTTCATTTCGTTTGTTCAAAAAACGTGTTACAACCTTTTTTTATAGAAATTTGTTTCTCACGTTGGTGCGGTTTAATATTTACAATATATGATACTGAGAAGATTATTTAAAATTCGTTATTTTTTTTTCAGTATATAATCTAAGTTCATACTTATGTTCTTCCCAAAAATTGAAGGTCTGAATTTTTAATTAGCATTTTCTACTCTCCACCTCTTATTCATACCCAAATACACACGGAAATAAAAAGAACTTGTTGATGGTTTCAGTGTCCAAAGTGTTCTAAAGAGTCCCGAAATCCTGAGCCATATAAATATGAATTGTTTCTAGAGAAAAGCTTCAAGGATATTATCTTGATATCATACCATTACCAGTGTTTACTAGTACAAAAGAGCTGTATCATACCATACACACTAATGGAACTAATTACTCTATCTCGCCACGCTCACGAGCCGTATTAATAAGTCTCTATAACCGATGTGCACCTGAATCTCGCCCCATCCAGAGTCTCGTGGTTCGCGCCACCGTTCAATAAGCGAGGGCTACTATAATCAGCCCGACGCCGCGGGCGCGACGCGAAGAGCACCACCTCCGTAAGAGAGGTCTACATGCCCCGAAAAGTCGGCACCACATGTCCGTGCTCCCACTGGGAGCGGCGAAGAAGCGCACGCGACAGACGCTGTCTATATATGCTAAATTATACCCCGGCGAAGGAGAGAATTAACCGGCTGCCAATGAGGCCCATTCAATCTCTTCAACGAAAATATGATCGACAGCCGCTCGCCGGCCCGCGCGCTCCGCCTTATACCCTTCCGGCCGGGGGGGGTGGGCGACCGTCCAGATTTACTCTCCGACCCAGGGACCTGCTGGCGCCTCATCAGTTTTTTAATTGTGACTTTCTCCAGGCAAAGATACAAGCGGGATCTCCCAAATCAAACAGAGGAGTATGGCGATAGTGATGATTGCCCCGGGCCAAGAGGACGGAATTGAAAAGCGTGTTTTGAAGAGCCCCTGCTTTGTCGGCCTTAAAGAAGAAGCCGTAAAAATACTCAATTT
>BOPP01000087.1:1698706-1711684 GCA_017312745.1 Gryllus bimaculatus | reverse complement strand
TTGAAGCAGAAAATTGACGATGTTGAACGCGAGAAGTAAGATGGTCGCTATCTGAAGTCTTCGTTTTATTCATTGCTTGTGGAGAGGGAGGGAGAGAGAAGAGGTGGAATAGGGGAGGGGGGGAGGGACAGAGGGTGGGGTGAACGTGGACAAAATAAGGGCCGTAAGAGGAAGAAGGGATGTGTAAAGGAGGTGGTCGGGAGAAGAAAGACGATAAGGATTCATAATGTTCTAAAATAATGCCGAGTGCAGTTGGTGGTATAGGGGATGAGATTCTCGCTTAAGAGGAGTATAAATACATTGACACCTCACTTACACGTTTAAAGTTGCTCGACTGAAGCTGACTATCACACCACGTACGATGTGCAAATCATTCTCTAAGCAAAAGACGAGAAGAAGTCCGGAGGACGGGAAGAAGGGGAAAGGGAGGTCTCGAGGATTGGGATGGGGCGGAATAGGCCCAAGAGGATAACTTATGCTGTGAGAAACGGGAGGGCAAGGGCCATTGGAGAAAACAGTGGAGGAGGAGAGGGAGGGAGCGCGCGAACAGGCGGGGCCGCGAATCGCTCAGCACCTGAACGCCTCCGATGCAAACGGATTGTCCCGGCGGCGCGTGCTGGCGTGACTCATCGCGGGCTCCGTAATTACTCCACTCACAACCCTTTCCGTACGCCGCGCAGACCGAGCGCCTAATGGAGCGCGGACGGGCAAAAACGCGCCGAACCCGCTGTGTGAGAGTGGGAGCGGAAGGGGCGATTAGGACTGGAGGTTCGCCGAAAGGCCAGACGCCGAACAGACCGCCAAACCGCCCAAACCGCAGGTCCGGGCATAGGTGCCGTCCGCGGACGAGGTGGTTGGGGGAGGCAGCAGAGGGGGGGGGTGTAGCGCGTTAAGGGAGAGCGTGGCGATGGTGGGCGGTGGAGTTTGGGGGGGGGCGACTGGAACGTGCAGTGGCAACCGAGGGCGACGCGGCGGCAATGTGGCAGACGATTGGCGGTGAACGGAAGCGGGGGCCGGGGAGGTGGGGGCGGAGCGTGGAGGTGGAGGTGTCGTAGGAGGAGGGGCCGTAAAGTGGGCAGGGGAAGCAGGGAGCGGGGCGGAGGATGGGGTGGGCAGCAGCAGTAAGCGGAATCCCCCAATTCCATCGGCGTTCGCGACTTTGCATCCTCCCTTCCGGGCTTCCGATAATCTGGCTACTGTTTGCGAGTAGGTTTTACTTTCTCTATACATACGTTATGTTATATACGGCATCATATACGTAGTATAAAGCAGTTATGTAATGCTGGGCGCAAAATAGATTTCAGCTTCCAACGTACAGCATGCACGTTCTGGTTCCCTTGATATACCGAAAAAAGTGTTTGTTTTTTTCAAAACGTCCGGCTTCGTCCTACCACAGCGCCTTAAACCATATGGAGATATTCCCCGGTTTCATGTGGCTCACTAGAAGCTTTTACTTTTTTGAAAGCCTTCTTTAAAATTTGGGGGTACTTTAATAAGTCCTCAAAATTGGTCCTTTAAAATGGCTCAAATGTGTCTTCTAATTTTATTATAGAAGTATTGTAAAAAAACCGAAACCTATAAGATAACATAGGTCCGTTTTTCACCGTTTTATTCGCGAATTTCGCAAAAAATTCTTCGCGCAATATTGAAGTGATATTATTGCAATATTAAAAAATAACCCAAAAAATAAAATTTCTCTCAAAAAGGGCTCATTTCATTTTTTTTTCCTTTAAGATTTTTGATAAGGAGAGTGCTGTCAACCGACAACAGGTTCCGGAGTGCGCAACATGCTCATCAACACCCAAAGGAATTAAAAGCAATAACACATGGACGCGATCATCGCCCCATCCAGAGTTCGTGGTTTTCCGCGCCACCTTCATAAACAGGGCGGCGATAACAAGCGAGCGCCGCGCGCGCGCGAGGAGCCCATCTCACAAGCGGCGGCGGCGGAGCGCACGGGCGCTGCTCTTGTTTTCCCGGAAGGAGAGAATTAACCGGCGCACCTGAGGCGCCATTCAATCTCTCCTAACCGAAAATAGATCGACAGCCGCCGCCGACGGCGCGCTCCGCCCGCCTCAACCCTCGGGCTCGGCGGGGGGGGGGGCGGGGGGCGACCGCAGATTTAACCTCCGGCTCAGAACCACTGCGCCTCGACCAGTTAATTGTGCTTCTCAGCCGCGATATAGGCTCTCCCCAACAGAGGAGCGGTGGAAGAGTGCTCCAAGAGGACGGAATGAAAAGCGTGTTTTGAAGAGCCCCTGCTTTGTCGGTTAAGGAATAAGCCGTAAAATTCATTTTCGGTATTTACTAAACTATTCGACAATAACAATTATAAATAAGTTACAAATAATAATAATAATAATAATAATAATAATAATATTAATAATGTTTATTTTGCTTCACTTGAAGCTTTAGAAGACTAGGTAAGAATAAGCCATCTGAATAAAGTGTTTTTGACAGGAAAAATAATTTTAAGTTCCAAAATTTCACTAATTCAGGTAATCAACATAAAATGAATACTCATTTCATTAATAAATTCTTTGTTTATTACTGTATGGAAATACACTACTTCACCAATAACTTGCCATCCCCTAGCAGAAAGGATCAAGGCTAATATCTTATTGTTTTCTTTTTGAATGTCTTTCCACTATCGAATCCTAAGCACCCGAATTTCCTAACTTCTAAATGATTGCTAGAAATGCACAGACGTACCAAGTAGTTCAATATAAGACCTCACCAGTACAGTATTAGAACTAGTTACCGATTAGATTACAGATCTACATAAAACAAACCAATAACATGAATAATAATAATTCAAAATAAATGAAAATGTATCTCTAATATTTATATTCCAATTGTCAATATTGTCTCATATTATCAAAAGATGAAACGAAATGGAGTTACAAGTTTCGAATCATTTCTAAAATACCTAATGATCGACACTTATTGAAATCATTCCAGAATGTTATATCTATACTGAAGCAAAATCTCAAGACAAATTGAAAGTAAGACCATTCGTTGGGAACCAGCGACACAAATTCGTGAGAAGATCTAGAATTTAAAAAAATATGACAATCATTTGAAAAAAAATAAAGTGCCCCGACAGGTGAAAATATAAAGAATAAACTAGAAAAGAATTCTGTACTATATTAAATGTAACAAAAAATAAGGAACATCATCAGGTAGGACTAAAAGCATAATAACACAATAACATAATTGAAAATAAATGTATTAACTCCAAAAATAAATATTTGGGTGTTTAAAAAAATAATGTTGACAATGCTCGGAATTCCCGAATCTTAGTGGGTTAAAAAGCTATAGCTACATACATAGCTACTGTGTGTGTGTGCGCGCGCGCGTGCGAGCGTGCGTGCGTGAATGTGTTTCGTCATTTTAAAACATCAACATCAAAGTAAGCATTGCCGAAAAATAGAAACAAAACAATCTGCCACCGGAATTCATGTACAACGTACAGCGTTAGCGTGTGGTATACAACATATCAGTACAGGAAACACACTGAAAGCCTTTGCTTTCAAAGTACTCCATAATGTATTAAGCACGTACATCAATTCAGCTCTGTGATCAATTCTACATTATACTTCAGAGATATACAAAGTATATAATACACACAGCATCTCACTCAGATAATGGCAATATCTCACATAATAAGCCCCATTAACATTGAAAAAACCATTGCAGAGTTGAATGTGATTTTAGAAATTGAAAAATGGCATATTACACTCAATTTTAAAAACATTAGGGTTAAACAACTGAACATACTTTTTCTGAAAAATTGATGTGGTTGTAAAACAACGCTCGGAAAACCTCATTTTCGTTATTATAAAATATCATAATACGTTTATTAAATTACATTTCTATTAATATATACATAATAGCCTAAGTTCAATTGGAAATAAGCTGTCATAATCTCGCTTCATATATGACCTGATGTACATTTCTAGATACACTTTTTTTTATTCCCACTACTGTTTTTATCTTATTTATTTATATTTTTCATATTTATTCACCATTTCTAGTTCATCAAATCACAGTAATTTTATTTTATTTTTTCCTTTCATTTTTTTCGTTTCTTTTCCTTCCCTCTTTCTTCCTACTGCTTCTATAATCTAGTCAATCAAACCCACATTGTTGGTGTATTTAACACATTCGCAGGCCAAACTTAATTAATTTCCCAATTTATTTGTCTCATTAGAATTACAATGAAAATATGGTGATATGCTTCCTTCCCAAAATATTTTGAGAACCCCTGACCTACATCCCACAGCGGCCGCATTGAATCTAAGCGAAAGAGATTTCGAAATTGAAAAGCGGGCTGCGGCGGGCAGCCATCAGTGGGTGGGCTCGCTGCGCTTAATATCCGAATTAATTGCAGGCGCACATTATCGGCGGCCGCACCGCGTAATCAGGCTTCGCTCGGCGCCGCCTCCACCGCCGGCAGCCGCGCCGGCCGCAGCGGTGCTGCCATCTGCAGCGTGCGGACACGAATGAATAAATCAACGGGCGGTCGAATAATTCGGCGCCGCGCCGCAGGGGGCGGGGCCGACGCTCTCCGGCGACGCGGCGCTCGCCACGATTAGTATGCAGGCGGCACGCGCGCCGCTTTGGATCGGGAGGCCGAGAAAAAGCTAGGAGCTGACGTTTGTTCGGGAGCAATTGAAGAAAGTTGAGATGTTTCAGCTAGTGCATCCTGTTGTTCTACTAACTCTGACACCACTCGTTTTTTCTTTATTTTAGATCATTCATTGAAAGTAAACGAAAGGGAAGTCAATGAAATAAAACGTAAACATAGAGTTTATAAAATATAATTAAACAATATGGAGACACATTTCAGTAAATTAAAATTAAAGTATGTTCCACAAAGGCCACAAGCGTTTCCAGTGCTTTTCTATCATTATTCTAACGACACCAAAAAAACAGATTCCAGAATTACTAAAATATTAATTTTAGATGCCAAATAAAAGCAATTAATTACTGTAAATTGTTAAATAATCAGGAAGTTAAGATGTTAAAGTCAAAATAATGTATCCTTAAGACCAACATGAAGTAAAATCAGTACTCAACACAAATTATAAACAAACATTGTAAATATTAGCACTGAAGCGAGATAGAGAAAAGTGATCCAAGAAGGCAAAGAAAATGCCCCCAAAAAGCAGAAGCGCTGCATTCCATTTCCTCGCGAGACGGCGACCGGACGAACGGGAGCGAAACTTCGCAACTTCGCCGCGCGTTGCCCGGGAGGAAAGTTGGCGCCAGGAGCACGGGCGGCGGAACTATGAACTCCGCGCGAGCCAAACAGGGGCGCGCACCTTGGCGGGGCCGAGCCGGAGGCAGCGGGGACGGAGTGCGCCGAGGCGGCGACGTGGTCCCCCAAAACCGCGCAGAGAATCCCCTCCCCCCGCCGCCCTGCGCCCCTCCGCTCCACGCCACGTCACGCCGCCCCCCTCGTAAAATAGTGAAGGGGCTAACTTGGCTGGCGGCGCGGCACCATAAAGAGCGGAGACAGATTTGTATTGTACTTGCGCGGCAGTTGGCAACAGCCCAGCTCAGACAGGCCCACCGCAGCCACCCTGCGACCGTCGTCGCGGCCACCGCCGCCCCGGCCCTGGCCCTCGTCTGCGCTGCCGCCCCCGCAACGCGGAAGCGAGGAAGGGCGCGCACGGCACCCCTAGCGGTGGCCACGGTCATTACCATCCCCTGGGACGCCCAGACGCTCGCGCGGCCCAGACCTGCCCCTTGCAGGGGGAAGATGTCCGAATTTCGAAAGAGGGAGCTCCTTGGGTCACTGTTCTTTAGATAGACATCGTTCTTACGAGACACACAATGGACTGAACAACTGCTTTAGGGAATAAAAATGAAATCGGGCACGTATAAATTGACATGCCATAAAAGAAGCCATTCGATGATTAAAAATTCATTTATTTTAACGCGAGAAAAATTTTACTTGGCAGTTTTCAATGCACGGAAAAAATAGAGTTACTGTACAAAAATACCTTTACTAAATAAAGTAAAAGAAATATTTCATGTTTGGCATAACTTCTTTTAATTACTCCATCAGTCCACGAATATGAGTAGCAAGGAGATTATAATAATGCAAAGTATCTTTTCATATCGACTTCATACAAAGACACTTCACTTTATTAAACGAAATCCGGAACGCCATGAAATGTAACAGAGAGTAGACTAAAAATGAAAATAGCACTTTATCGGCGAGCACAGAGAACGTTTCGTAAGAATATTGGCTCGCATGTCCATTTCTAGTATGACTCATGAAAGAACTGTAATGCTCAGCACAGAATTCACGACACCACATGAATTACGAATGACTTGGCTCTCTCATCTCGAGCAGCGACCCACATGAAGAGAATATGAGGCGAGCCAGTTCTCCACCGCATGCCAGACGGTATCCCGCGATGAAAAATAATAACTCATATGAATCGTATGACATACTAAACTCTTTGCAATTTTTTGTTAGCAAATTGTGATGTTAGCATCATAATAGAAATTTACATTTGATATTCTACAAGATTCAATAGCTAATAGGTTCCTGAGGTGTCAACAATTCAGTTTCGGAGTTCAAACTTTCGAAGCCAAGTGATCGTCAAAAGCAAATACTTCAATACCACAGTATAGTACACACACAATATTACAGTTCTTTACATATCAAGAATATCAAAAAGGGCCCTGTGCGTCAACGCAGCACCCCAGCAGCAAATACTTAATGGCGCGAGGCCTCTTTCTTGGAGCATCGCTGTTGCAGGGCATCAGCCGTGTCGTATGCAGTGGCGGACTTACTACGTAAATTCAGACGGTATGTGCGATACGAAAATAGATGGAATGAACAAATATTGTATTTTTCGGTCAAAATAGAAACTGTCATTCTTTTAGGAATTTTCCTACGTTTCCGGATGTTATAACACTATAAATACCTCTCACAATGGAAATTACTCAAATCTCTGAACCTCGAAGAGCAATTTGTCATTTAAGAATACTGACAGAAAAATATATTTACAATGTGCATTGAAAATGCTAAAATTGCTAAACTTCCATTATACAATTATTACATTTAGCATTAACAAATGGACGGATAATGATTTATTTTTGCATGCTTTTATTTGTATATTCTGCGCGTCATATTTTTTGCATACTTTAATTTGATAATGATTTATGTTATGCGCGACATTTATTTGTCAAATAATCCACTAGTTTATGGTAGTTCCCCTTCAGAACAATACTTCATACGCCTGTACTTCAGTTTAGCCAATGCACTGAAAGAAATGCTTCATGGCATGTTGCCGACATCGTTGAGTCATCGCTGAGTACATCATTTAGCTGATAAGTGTTTCTACTGGGTTTCCTGTTTCCCTAGTACTTGTGATCCAAATCCATTTAGAAACAGCACATCTCAATAATAGGAGATTCATTAACTTCAATCAATTTCTAGTTTTATTTTAAAACATGAGAGTACTTTTCACACAAAAGAAATTTTTAATCAAAAGCAATTCTTAAAATTACTTCCAATGAGAACTTATGAAATAATTAAAATAATCAAATTCTTCAGCAGCTGGAATGGAAAACCAAAAATGGTTAACAAGATGAGCAATTTTTCGAGATAATTGTCTTACACGGGCATATTATATGAAATTGATTCGGACATATTTAGAATTCTATGTGGAAGAAAGTGCCCTTTCTTCTAAGAAATGCCCTTTATTCAAAAGTGGCCGATTTACTTTAATGAATGCTTTCTGATTTCTAACCAACAATACAACGCATAAATTCATTTTACTTCCCAATTCTTAAGGCGCAGCGAGTGGTTAGTGTCAGGCAGAAGGAACATAATTATCATTGGATGTGTGTGTGTGTGTGTGTGTGTGTGTGTGTGATGAAGCATAACGGCAAACCACATTACTCAGTGGAGTCCATTGGCTTCCTCGGCCAGACTCGTGTTGCTATTTGTCTTAGTGCATTACATATCCGAAGAAAGCCAAGAAAGGACAGCCAAATCTTTGGCGCACGACATCGAGTCAGACGAGAGCAACGATATCTCTTCACACATCGTATCATGACTCGTTTGGGAATTGAACTTAATGGCGGCGCGTGTAAACACAACTGCAAAAAACTAACAAAACAACGCGTGCCTTTGGAAATCCGCTCGCAAGGACCACTATATCACTGAACACAATCTATCATATGTTCCAACTCATTAAATCCAGCAACGTGTGCTACACAGCAGCAAAGAAGTGACAAAATAACGCGAACCCTGTGTATCTGAACGATAGAGAAACTGTTTATCTCAATTGATCGTACATTGATCCGAATCAACCGGGGATTAAAACATAGATGCAACGAGATGACAAGGCACAACGCGCCCTTTGTATCTGCTTGAAATAATTTCATCCAATACACCGCATCATCTGTCTCAACTTATAACTAAACAATGCGTCAATTGTCACATAGCAATAAAAAACTAACAAAATGTTCGACCAGTGAACTTTCTCGATTGATTGATATATTATTTCCAATAATCTCTTCCGGCGAGAGCAGAGACAAGCTCTAGTCTCTCGACATGGATGGTAATGTATTGCCAGAAAGTTTTATTGTGCGTGTGAGGGAAGGACACGGGGCAAGGAGGAGAAAGGAAAGATCGCGCGCGGGTCGTAAGCCCATTTGTTAGGTACTGCTCTAGAATTCTCTTGGTGCTAATTGGAGAAACCATGGAAAACAACGGCCTCCTTCACACAGCGGCTCAACCCGACGTAGCTTGTTTCTACTGCCGTCGGAACTCGAACCCAAGGACTACCCGTACGAGGCGCTGCAGTGGCGGTGAGTCTTCTGGAGGGCCTGGCACGCGACGGTGCACCGCTCACCCCGAAAATCGCCCGCCCTCCTCCCACCAGCGGGCTGGGGTGGGGTGTGCGGGATCCCAGGGGAGGGGGGAGGGGCGCGCCGAATTGAATCGGACCCCGCGGGGCCGTCCGGGCGACCGTCGCACTGCGTCTTACATCTGTCTGGCCTGATCAATACGCGGCGAAATGGGATGAGCCGCGGCGCTGCCGGACCGCGCGGGCCGGAGCGCGAAGCGGGCGCGCAGGGCACGGCAGAAGACGGCGGGGGGGGGAGGTAGAAATAAGCACGTGCATGCCAAAGGCACGCCCTGACCGCGCGTTTCACAAGCGCAGCTTCAGATGTTTTCTTGCGCAAGAGGTCTTCAATCGGAGTTATCTTGTAGCAGTAAATCTTCTCTTACATTTGAGAAATTTATTGTCTAGTGTATATAGAGTAGAAAAATCAATTCATTTTCATTCATGCTGGAGCGCAGCATTTGTGTGTTGATTCTTCCAACATAAATCTAGCAAACTCCAGCACAAAATTCAACCACACAAATATTTTAAGAAAAAATTGCATACACACTCTTCAAGAGCATCACACAACAAAGTATTGTCGTTAGCACAGCAATATTAATACGTTGAACAAAAGTGTTTATTAATATTGCAAAAACATAGTGTGTGTATATATATATATATATTTATATATACGTATATATATCATATATATCATCATATATATATACTACTTACTACTTATACTCTCTCAACAATTCTTTACTATAATAAGAAAATCCAAAAATATTTGTATTTCATTAAAGCAATCACGCGAAAAGTCCCTCCCATCTTCGAAATATCTCAAGGCGAGCGGCCACTTCCTTGGAAGCTTGTTGTCGCATGATGTCAGTTGATTAACAATAAGAGACGCTCTGAGTGTGGAAAAGCTGTCGGAATGCTCAGTATGAGAATATACGTAATATCTAATATAGTAGTTGCACTTTTCAGTCACATCGAAGCTGTTTAATTGGTTTAGTGGTTTTGCCAAATTCCTGTTGTATGAAGAAACGATACACGACTCCCATGGTCAGAGGCTACGACGGTTTCTTTCAATTTCTACGCGCATTGGAAATTAGTGCTATTATAAAGACGATACGTAAGATAGAAATGTAATAAACTCACTGAAGTAAATTCTTGAACAATGTAAAACTCAACTGCTTTCCCAATAAATAGGTGATTCACTGTTTTTCCGAAAGAAGATTTGAAATCTGCCTATATTACATTATAAGAGAGCACATTTTATTTTTTTAAAGAATCAAAATTGTTTTAAACAAAAATGTAAGAAAATTACATAATTTAAAGAATATTATATAATTTTACCTTCATCAAGTTATTTAAAGTCAAAATGACATTGCTTTTATATCTAAAATGTAGAAAAATTAGAATTATATTCAAAATTCATAACAATAAATCATAATTTTTTGACTTTTATTAGAAGGCCACGAAAAATGAGGTTGCTATGCGACTATACGTAAGTCTTGCGTCCTTGCATAAAACAAACACCTCCGTAAGAGCGGGAAAAATTATCTTCTTACTTGCACTGCATGTATTGCCGTTAACTTCTTTATACATTCATTTTTTAAAGCTAAACAAATAATCCACTATGCTCATAAAGCTTTTGTTCCGAGATTAACTGTATTCAAAACTTCAATAACTGCTTCCTTATGACGACTTTTCTGTAAACGTAATCATTCATTTGTTACGTGCGTTGAGATTAATGTAAAAGTTTGCCTCGCTTTAATGGCTACAAATATTCATTGTGTTTTGTCCTATCAAACTGTAAGCATAAGTTTTGCAATTTATAACAAGAAATGTTATTTTCTCATGGTTTAAAACATAAAGACAGTGTGCAACAAAAATTAGATGTATATAATTATAAAAGTATCGCATTTTCTTTAAAGATTAGAATTCCAATAAAACCCGTGGAGCTAATTGTAAATATTTAAAAGCATAGGTAACGGTGCAAATAATAAGCATGTGCAGATAAAATAATTGTTGTGTGCATCGTTTCCCTCATTAAATTACGATGATCGTGTAAGTACTCTACGAGTAATTCTATCAACATTGAATTGTGTAAGAAGAAATAATGTTAAAATAAATGACTGAGAATTATTTATTAGGGAATATTCAAAAGTAATTTATGATCAACATAGTACAATAATTTATCAATTTAAACGTCCATTAATAACGTTTTGATGTTAAACCTAGTGTTTAAGTGAAAAAACTGATTTTATATTGAATTTGATATTACATTTTCTATTATCTGAAAAGTCCACGAAATGAGTTTAAAAGGCTTGTAATTGTAAAAATATTATTATAAAAATTTGCTTACACATGTAAATTATAATAATAAGCAAACTTTTCATTTGTTTTAAAGACAAGTGAAGGTATCATTAATTATAAAACTGCTGATTTTCAAAAGTGTTATAGTTATTTACGATATACGTGTCGTAAACCATCTGATTACAATACGAGATTGGAAAATTGCCAAATGAGGCCGAGTTTGGTAATCAATTGAGTAATGTAATCAGATGTTATGACACGAATATCGTACAACGCTATATCCGATTTGTAAAACATTATTAGTTTTAATGTGAAATTTCGTTCTACGTCTTCTCACACTTTCTCCCATAAGTGGCAACACTGTTCTCAACAAGGAGAACAATTGAAACACACTTGATGTACACTTCTCGACATAAGTGAATATGGTTCTGATTTGGAAATAACAATAGTAGCGACTGCTGCTTTAAAAACATTGTTACCCAACAAATCAAGAAAAAAATATGAGCATATTTAATTTTTAAAGATTGGTGTGGGAAAACCTTCATTTCATGCCAGAAAAAGTCGATTGCTTACTTTTCTGACAAGTCAGAGAAGGAGAAACCAAGAAGCCTTTGGTCCCTCTACTCGATGTTAAAGAGTACAATATCACTTAATGACAACATTGATACCAAATGTAAACGTAAGCTTTCGCGACTCGACTCCTTGTCTTCTTGGCTGTCCGGGTGACGCCGCGTCGTTGGCCAGAGGCTCATGTCGCCTGGGTTCGACCACCACCAGGTGTGAAACATTTACTGCCCAAATGAGACTAAAGGCTCAGTAGGTTATGCACGGAAACCAATCATTTAGAAAACATCTGATAATTTTCGGGGCTCTGGAAAGCAGAGACGTCGGAGCCTACCGAGCAAATAGGTGTGCTCGCACAAGGTACGAAACGTAAAAAATCGTAAAACTAAATATTAAATATGCATTTAAACGTTAACCAATACACTTTGAATGTCGAAAATCGCAGCAGACTATCGAGTGCTGAATGTTCGTATCAGATCACCTCCATTTGAGGTCTTTTACAGCGGTTTGGGGCAACCAGCGCGACATTTTCTACCGTCTAGGATATGCACTACATTACGCTCTAAAACTGTCATCATATCTTCCCGCACTGCACCCTCCCAGGTGTATCTTAGACTACTCATTTTCATTCCTTCGGCTGATCATCATTCAAGGCTACTCTTTTAATAGTTACTTCACGTCTTTGATTCTTTCGAGGCGACAAACAGTATCAATCTTTTCTTTTCAATCCCGTGAATTATGTCCGTTTCAAAGTTCCAAACCAATTTGTGAAATATTCATCAGTTTCTTTCGTGAGTTATTGGCACGCATTTCACAAGGTGCTGATGCCGACCGTCCACTAAGCCCCAATTGGACGCTCCGAGATACGACCCCGGGGCCCTAGAGATGGTCGTTAGCGGGCATCGGGGCAACGGCCGTCAGGGCTGCAGGGTAACTCTGAGCACTCGGTGCGGGGAGGTAATGAGGAGATCCCGCGCTCATAAAGCCAGCGCCGGCGCCGGTAGAAAGCCAGCGGCGCGGCGCGCGCCCGTGCAGCGTAGCGCCGTGTCAGGGGGCGGGGGCGAGGGCCGCCCGGCGGCCGGGCGGCGGCGGTGCTGCGTGGCGTTGTTGCGGCCGGCGCGGGCACGCAGGCGCAAGCCCGTATCCGCGGCGCGGGCGCATTCGGGGCGTGCCCGCCCGCCGCCGTTCGCGCTTTGCAACCGAGCCGCCGTTCGCCAGCTTGTCTTCGTCA
>BOPP01000087.1:1677639-1698681 GCA_017312745.1 Gryllus bimaculatus | reverse complement strand
CGTGCCCGTAAGCCGTTCAGGGGGCGGGGCGATGCCCCCCCGGCGGCCGCGCCGCCGGCGTGCTGCGTGGCGTGTTCGGCGCGGCGCGGGCACGGCAAGGCGCAGCCCGCATCCGCGGCGCGGCCGCATTCGGCCCGCTCGCGTCGCCCCCCGCCCGCCTGCATCTGGGCGTTCACCCGAGGGCCCGTTCGCGCTTTCTCGTCACATTAGAAATCAGCACACGTAACACGCTTAGTCATAGTATATAGCATCAAGTGAAAATTCCACCAAATTCATCACACTATTACATATTTCTGTATTAAATAACACTTGACCAAAGGTAAGAGTCCAAATAATCGTAAGCCTATTCCCTCCAGTGTACCCTATGCGAGTTTAGCACCAAATCATGTTTAAAATTTATCATTTACGTTTTGTCTTAAAATATGTAAGAAACTGGAAATTAAAACTCGAAACTCTCATAAAAGCATCAGTCGTAAAATCAGAGTATGCTCGGAGAAAACACTAAACTCAAGGACAAAAAGCTTCTCCTTCTGGTTTACGTGTCCCACTATAACAAGTAATTATCTTCCATAATATAAAAATGATTTTCAGATGCAACTCGAACGCATTGTGAAAGGCGCTGCCCCTTACGGCTACTGGATATGCGACTGCATTAACAGAAGTCCAATAGTTGGTGTTCGGCAAAACCCACCTTACCTTTATACAATTTCTAATTCAAATCAATGACAGCCAAACACTCACACATACAGGTGAAACATTTCATGTGTGAAAAGAACAGAATATAGTTTTTCTCATAATAATCAATCATCAACAACAAGTCCGTTATTGGTTTAATCATAAGAGTATATTCACCAAAAATGGTTTTTTAAAATTTTTGACTTCGTCACAGGGTGTACCGCAGAGTTTGCGTATTTTTTTATCTTCGACTTATTACCGCTTTGATCATTTGTATCTCTGAGTTGTAGACTATTGAGTTATTACAGTCATGAGTGACAGCGTGAACTAGCATTTCTGCATAAGCTGACAAGGCAATGTTCTGATGGTGTAAAGTCGAGCTGTATCCGAGCACTTCATGATACAGAAAGTAGTCATTTGCAAACCAATTACGCTTATTTCCAAGTTTGAATTATATTTGAATAATAGAATTATAATAGAGATTTTTTTAAAGAATATTTACGGTTATCTTCGCAATCGCTATCATCAGAAACCTTATATACACTGGAGTAAAGAAAAAATTGACAATAAATGTTCTGTGGCAAAACAAATGACGCGATATATTAAGGTAATAAATGTTTCCACATAATTGGCCTCTGCCTGTATTTCCACCGCAGACTCCGTCTAAATGCGTCATGCCTTCTATTTCGTTCTCAAAAGATTAAAACAATCCAACTCTTTTTCAATATTTATACCTACAATTCTCGGAGCCTTCCACATTTTGTTTGCATGCACAGTCTAAATTTTTCTCATCGTACGACCCTCATTATCCGTGTTGCATTGCTTCATTTTGCTTCGGATTCCGTTCTCAGATCGATTCCCTCAATGGGTCTTTCCTCATTTCAGCATCCCAGCACACTGTTTTCTCTCAGTTGCACGGATGAATCCAAGAACTCGGTGCGCCCATTAATGCAGATTGTATTGCCCGCATGCGATCCAACCGCCTAAGTGCGACAATTATCATCAGTACGATGACGCGGTGCGCCCAGCTGCGTCCGCCCACGCGTCGCGACGCCAAACTGTAGACGCAGCCACTCGACAGGAACCGAGAAAGCAAAGTTGGAATTGTGTTGTAAGGAAAACATCATTAAGGGCAACTGGTATTATGTTTTGGGCAAGTCATCCATGAGATCAAAGAAAATCTAATAATTCATATTATTTTTGCAATGCATTTGTTTAAACACTCAAAAAAATTCAACTACATATTCAGATTATATATAAAATCATATACATACACAAAACTGCTACTTTTTCTATTTCTTACTGTCTGACTCCTAATATTTTAGTTTCTTACACTACAGTCCACCGTCAGTTAAGTTTTCATATTATGCCTACGACCATATTATCCAAGGCTCTACTTTCGAAACAAATTGCATTTTCGAATTTAAATTTGATTTTATAACATAACGCTGAAAAAAGTTAAAACTGTATGTCGCTGTCGGAAGAAATTATATTTAAGAATGTATTGACAGATTAATTTTTTTAATAGAATGAAGTTCCAAACATATTGCTCTTACTAGGCTCATCTCTCTTAAGGTACTAGTATTGAAAATACTGGAAAATCGTAGTATAAATATAACAATAACACTCACTTCATGACAATTCAATTGATTCCTCTTTAAATGTTATATGCCCAGAACTTACTCTCTCTTTTCATTAGAAATCAGCACACAGTAACAGCGCTTAGTCATAGTATATAGCATCAAGTGAAACATTCCACAAATTCATCACACTATTTACATATTTCTTTATTAAATAAACACTTGACCATAAGGTGAGAGTCCAAATAATCGTAAGCCTATTCCCTCGCGAGTGTAGCCCTATGCGAGTGTAGCACCAATCAATGTTTAAAATTTATCATTTACGTTTTGTCTTAAAATATGTAGAAACTGGAAATTAAAATACTGGAAACTCGTCATAAAAGCATCAGTCGTAAAATCAGAGTATGCTCGGAGAAAACACTAAACGTCACATGAGACAAAAAGCTTCTCCTTCCTGTTTACGTTGTCCCACTTAGAAGTAATTATCTCCATAATATAAAAAAGTTTTCAGATGCAACTCGAACGCATTGTGAAAGGCTGCTGCCCCCTTACGGGCTACTGGATATGCGACTGCATTAACAGAGTCCAATAGTTGGTGTTTCGGTAAAACCTCAACCTCTACCTTATTATACAATTTCCTAGATTCAAATCAATGACACCAAACACTCACACATACAGGTGAAACATTTCATGTGGTGAAAAGAACAGAATATAGTTTTTCTCATAATAATCAAATCATCAACAACAAGTCCGTTATTGGTTTGATCATAAGAGTATATTCACCAAAAAATGGGTTTTTTAAATTTTTGACTTCGTCACAGGGTGTACCGCAAGTTTTGCGTATTTTTTTACCATCACCAAAACGTATTACGCTTTTTGATCATTTGTATCTCTGTTGTAGACTAATTGAGTTTATTACAGTCATGAGTGAACAGCGTGAATCTAGCATTTCTGGCAGTAAGCTGACAAGGCAATGTTCTGATGGTGTAAAGTCGAGCGTGGTATCCGGGGCACTCATGATACAGAAAGTAGTCATTTGCAAACCAATTACGTTATTTCCCAAGTTTGAAATTTATTTGAATAACTAGAATTATAAGTAGAATTTTTTAAAGAAATATTTACGGTTATCTTCGCAATCGCTATGCATCAAGAACAACCTTATATACACTGGAGTAAAAGAAAAATTGACAATAAAATTCTGTGCAAAACAAAATGACGCGATATTAAGGTAATAAATGTTCCCACATAAATTGGCTCTGCCTGTATTTCCACCGCAGAGACTCCGTCTAAAAGTGCGTATGCCTTCTATTTCGTTCTCAAAAGATTAAAACATCCAACTCTTTTTCAATATTTATACCTACAATTCTCGAGACTTCCACATTTTTGTTTGCATGCACAGTCTAAATATTTTCATCGTACGACCCTCATTATCCGTTTTGCATTGCTTCATTTTCTTCGGATTCCGTTCTCAGATCGTTCCCTCAATGTCTTTCCTCATTTCACATCCCCAGCACAGTGTTTCTCTCAGTTGCCACGGAATGAATCCAAGGAACTCGGGTGGCGCCACCATTAATGCAGATTGTATTGCCCATGCGTCCAACCGAGCCTAATGGCGACAATTATCATAGTAACGATGACGCGGTGGCGCCCAGCTGCGTCCGCCCCACGCGTCGCGACGCCAAACTGCAGACGCAGCCACTCGACAGGAACCGAGAAACAAAAGTTGGAATTGTGTTGTTAAGAAACTATCATTAAGCAACTGTATTATGTTTTGGGCAAGTCATCCGATGAGATCAAAGAAAATCTAGATATTCATATTATTTTTACAATGCATTTGTTTAAACACTCAAAAAAATTCAACTACATATTCAGATTATATATAAAAATCATATACATACACAAAACTGCTACTTTTCTATTTCCTTACTGTCTGACTCCTAATATTTTAGTTTCTTACACTACAGTGCCACCGTCAATTAATGTTTTCACATTATTGCCTACGACCATATTATCCAAGGCTCTACTTTCGAAACAAATTGCGATTTTTCGAATTTAAATTTGATTTTATAACATAACGCTGAAAAAAGTTTAAAACTGTATGTCGCTTGTCAGGAGAAATTATATTTAAGAATGTATTGACATAGTTATATTTTTTTAATAGAATGAAGTTCCTAAACATATTGCTCTACTAGGCTCATCTCTCTTTAGGTACTTAGTATTGAAAATACTGAAAATCGTAGTATAAAATTAACAATAGACACTCACTCATGACAATTGCAATTGATTCCTTTTAAATGTTATATGCCCAGAGACGTTAACATATTCCCCAATCAACTCAGTACAATACCAGATGTACAGTGAGTTACATGACGCCAGCTCATAAAACTTTGGCATTATAGACAATTGACACTATGACTATTTCTATTGTACCTAGAGGATATTGTGCCATGCAAAATATAACAATTAACACCGTTTCTACTCTTTTCCCCACACCCATTCTCCCAGCGCGTTTTACTTTCGACAGTATTCAACCGAGGTGAAAGCCCCTCATCAAGGCTCCCGTGAGATCCGTCTGAGGTCGAGAGCCCTTCCACGGCCCTCCAGGGCCTTTTCGCGCCCGCAGCAATGACTGCTGCCACGCCTCCAGCCTCGCCCACGCGACGCGACGCGACGCGGCTCGGCTCGGCTCGGCTCGGCTCGACAGCGTCACAGCGGAGAGGCGGCTTTGAGCAGCAATTACTGTCGCCATCGAGGGCGCCAGCGGGCTTTCATTTTGCCTCCGCCGTGACACTGACAATCACAATTGAGGCGCTCTTTCTGGCAGGATTTCTTTTTTGGAAATACATTTAAAGAGGGAAGTAACAGTCGTCGCCGAGGAACTGATATTTCACAAGGCTAGCACGAATCACCTCCACAGAATTTGAATGAAATTTGAATTTGAATCAATTCTTGTGAATCGAATGGTTTTGTAGTTGTACAATAAAAGTAATATATTTTATAAAAATGTTGCATTTCAATAAAATAGAGATAAATGTAGCGACATGTTTCTTTCTCGATTAAATAGAATAACTTTAGATGGATGATATAAATGGTTATTGGTTTCATTAGGGTTAAGTTTAGAAGATTACGTTTCGAGGTTTGTAGCGGCTACGTTCTGACCTGACTAACTAAAATATTTAAAAAGTTAAAAAATTTGAAAATGTAATATAATAAAATAAAATAAAACTGGCATAGTAATAAGCACATTAGGGGGGAAGGAAGGGGGGATCGAAATATAAGGGCAGAGGCGTTGGTGCGGACGATCTTCTGTGGCGCTGTTTGATACAGGGCTGAGGAGCGAGCACTGGAAGGAGACGGCGGGACGCCCGCGCAGAAATAATATAGTAAAAATAAACGTCGGATAATTAGAAGTTACTCGGCTTTCTGAGCGAGGTTTTCCCCCTTCAGGGTTTTTTCCTGAGCGTACCTTATGGTCTCTTTTTCCGCGGCTTTGATGCGATGGAGAGACCATTTGGGGTGAATACAGAATTCGAAAGATTAGAACGCGAAAGGATGTGGTATTGTAATGGCTTAAAGGCCTTCGGCCATAGCATGAGGATCAAGTAAGCTAATTTTGTCTGTAATAATTACCTATTAAATAAAAATAAAATATTTAAAAAGAACAAGTTAAAATTGAAAATGATTTAATTAAAATACATTTTAAAATTTCACTTTAGTGGTAACAATAATTTAACTTGATAATGTTAAGAAAACAATAGGTATGAAATAAAAGGATCAAAGAATCTCACCTTTAATTAAAGTTCGTTTTAATCAAATGAACATACATGAAATATACTTAAGTGATTGAAAATTTCACATTTCACGATTTTTAATGTTTTAAGAGTAATATACTGGGAAAATTAATGCCATAATAATTCACTATGATTATTGTATTTTGTAACCTTAGGAACATGAGTTGTTGACATTAGATATAAATAAAAGTGAAACATACAATAATGTAATTTTTCAAAAAAATAAGAGAATTATTGTATTATAATAATGTTGACTGTAATGAGTTATATATAACACTACATTTCGCAACTAACATTGAGTTTTCGCCCTATAACAGCTTCGCTAACACAATATCTCACGTCCACCTGCCACAACAGTTAGCAGGACCGACCCAAACGCAAGCAGAGAAACTCTGTCATACTGTTTCGCTGTTGTAGAGTTTGCACCATGAAGCAACGGCTACTCCACTTTGGCTAGGAGGGGTTCTAGAGCTCTGACCGCCGCAACGAGGGCGCGCGGGAGGGAAACCTTCATCGCCGGTGGGAGAGCGCACCTGCAGAGCCGGCATCCTGCAGGTTCATCGCGCTAATGGCCCCCTAACCCCCTCCCCAACGCGGCAGGTCCAGAGAAGAGGCCAACAGTTTTGGCGACGGTTTTCAATCAAAACCATCACCTACCCACTACGTCTCGGGAAGGAACAATAATGCCATTAGACAATGCTCAGGGAGCTGCTCTCCAACGACATAGCGCCGTCTCTCAACATTCAGTAATGCACTAGTGGTGCTACAGAATGGCGCAGCTTCCCGTATTCGTTTACTATGCTCTTTGGTCCCACCTAGCTATTCGAATTTGTCACATTCTCTTACCTGCTACCATCTATCGGCGCCCAATTGGAAATTTTCCTAATTTTTCGGTTTTCTAATAGCAAAATGTAAATGTTATATTAGATACATTTAAAAAAATTAAAACCTCGTCCGAATGGCAATTTTCCTTGAAACATTTTTGGAGCCATTTTTAAGAAAATGGCACTTAAGCGCTACAGTAAATTCGAAATTTGAAGTTCCTTTTCACAGAAACGTTTTCAGTTTACGAAATACTTTATTTGAAGTTATTTGAAACGAATTAACTCATAAATACATTAGTATTTACAAATTTCTGGATATGTGCATATTAAGAAAGAGATAGATCTTTCAAAATGATGCATTTTGTGTAATTTTTGAAATAACAAAGGATACCCCGAAATTAACTTTACATCATACTAAAGAGTGCAGTTAGCACTATCCATTTGAAAAGTTTGAAAAAATATTTGGATCTGTTTTGGGGAAAATGGCGTTTGAGCTTGTTCGAAAATGAGAAAGTTCGAACTCGTTTTCACAGAAAACTGTTGAGCTTTCGAGAATCTTTATACCACATTATTTAAATCACATGTACCCATAATATAATAATGTGAACAAATTGCCGCTAAGTATTAACAACGTGAGTGGCAAGTCAAAAAAGTTACATTTTTGTAATTTTTGAGAAAACGAAGGAATAGATCAATATAGCGTTGATGTCATTTTCTATAGTGCATTTAGTACTACCCTTAAGAAAAGTTTAAAGAAAAAATTTGAAACCGTTTTTCAGAAAATCTGAGGATTTTTATAAATATTTTTCAAAATTGAGTGGAGGAACATTGAAACGGGGAATGAGAGTTTTCGCAGAGAAGCCGCCTCGCAGAGTTTGATACAGGCATTAACTGCAGCGAATGTTTCTCTCGGTCATTCGATTAAAAACTTCCGCCTTCTCCGTCCATGGCGTGAGTTGGCGCGAGTGGGTCTCGCCCATGCTTTCAGCGCCCTCTGCGCGCGCAGGAAAACTTCATCCGACGTTCCGGTTGTGCGCTTAATCGACGCCTCGCTTCAAATAAAGCTTCATCAGATTAGCAAGGTGGCTTGCAGAACGCCAGACATGATTTCTATGCCTTAAAAACATTCAATATGTTCTCATTTCTTTTTGAACTAATTTATTAATACGCATCTTCTAGAGCAAACCATAAAAATTGAAAATCCTATGATACAATATTTATATTGCCGATCCGGTGACCGAGATCGCTAAGGCAGTAGTGCCGTAGCGGACTCGGACCGAAGGATCGCGGGTTCGAGTCCCGCCTCGGGCATGGTTGTATTGTGTTTCGACCTTTCACCCCCTATCATCATCATTATCGTGTCAACCCACAGTTACCATACCGTTACAAGCAATATCGGTCGCTAATGACCTAGTAGTTGATGCGACCTTAAATAACAAACAAACAAACAAAAAGATTTATATTTTGCTTAATATCACCCTCTAGCGAAGGAGCGCACAATTCTTGAACTACTAATGTTGTTCTAATTAAATGAATAGACACATGCATTGTCAGATGATATTTTGCAAATCTACAACAATATGTTGTTTGTATACATGCAATATGAAAACAGAAGTTGCAAAAATATAAGTTGTAAAAATAAGAAATTTGAAATTGATCTAATTAAATATAGAAATATCATGGTCAGATAAGATACATTTTACTAAGAAATATAATATTAAATATAATTAATTTGTTTAATAATTATTTCATAATTTTAATAATTTAGTTAATTTTATTTTAAATAAATTACCAAGCTGCCCATGATTTTATCATTATCAACATTTTCACTCTAAATCAAATATTTGCATCTGCAAATAAATATATTTTTACCTATGGGGTTTCTATTTAAATATATGTTATCTTACAAAACCTTTGAAAAGTATCTACATTATCCACGAAAGAAAGAAGCCTTAAAATTATAATTTCAATAATCTCCAATTACCCGCATCACCTTTCTATCACTTTATGATAGATTCTGTGAGTTAAACCGGTTTAAAAACATCAGGAATATTAGTCAACCGCACGTCCGCAGTTAAGGTCACCTGAGTAATCTAAGTTAGCACTAGAAAGAAATTCAAGTTCGTTACTGCGACTCGTGAGCTTGGCTGCCAAACTGATCACAATCACCTCTAAGGTGCTGGAAGGCTACACTTGCCCGGTTATAAAGCAATATTTAGATAGTGTCACTTGCTCAGTAATATTAACTTTTGTCTAAGTAGATTTTTTTCAATATATTGAACCTCAGGTAAGACGATGAGGATCTGAAAAGCTAAGGGAATGTAACTGACAAACCCGCAAACATTAAAAAAACACCAAATTACAGATTGAAATCCTCCTATACTTCTGATTTTTGAAACTTCAAATTATAACAATTGCAAACACCAGTAAACATAACATAACACAACACAACAATTAAATACCCAATGGATCTTATTATACAAGTAAGAAGTTTAACATTATTACTAGTTACAAACTGTATAACGATAGAAACTTTCCTTTATTTTCGTAAGCTCACAAGAACAATATAAAATCCAAATTGATCTACTAACATTTTAATAGTGAAATTTTTTAAAAACTAAATAAAAAAAATGGAAACAAACAAAGAAGCAATTTAGCCCATTCTTATGATTTGTAACCAAGGTTTCCTTGTCCATAACATGATAGATTTCAAGCAGATATGAGTAGGAAAAACAGAACATTTTCAATTTATTTGCCAATGAGAAATTATCATAGTATTATCTCTGAAGAAGGCCTCAACACTATGTCCGAAACGTCAGCTCGATCGACTAAAACGTGGTTTTAGTCGACATCCAAGTTTCCACCTGAATCAGAAGTTGTATAGAATCTCTTTAAAAATTCAGTTCGTCACTCACGTTATGTTCTCCGCGGCTCACGCACTATGTAACACCCGCAATGAATATGTGTTTCGCGAATACAGCTCCGAAAGCTACGACTTTATGCAGCAAGGTCTGGTTCTTGTGCGGCGCCGTGTGGTAGTCGGGAAGGGAATTCCGCCAGCCAGCACTTTCGAAAACATTTACCTGATTCTGGCGCAAGGTCCTCGGGTCCGTATTGGGTCACGGCAAGCTTCCGAGCTTCCACCCCTGGCTTCTGTTCCGTCCCTTCCGCCTCGGGATACTTTAAAGCCTCCTCGCTAGGCACAGTGGCCTACATACAACCAATTCCGGAAGCAAAATGATCTCGCACTGTCCGCCCCAAAATATCGACAGCCCTTTGTCTTGGAGACGCCGAAAGGTCCAGGTGGCGCTGCCGTTCCTCTTACGGCGGCAGTCGTGCGGGCGTTCAAATCCCCTTGACTCTGCCTTACGGCGGCTCCACACACGCGGCATTCGGCGAATCCCGAGCAACCGCTCGCCGAATCCCGAGTAACGTGGACGGTTTGTTTGCGATTCGCCAAACGCCGAACATTCGGTATTCGCCCTACCCACCGCGTGTCGATCTTAGGGACACATCAAAGGGAGCGAACATTCGCCGAACACATCAGCTGTTTGGGATTGGGCAAGCAGTCGCTCGCAATTTCGCGAATGCCGTCTTCGCGTATACTCCACGATGTGATGTATCACAATACTCATCTACGAATAATTCGCACGTTCGTGGCCAGCGCCGCTGATAGCGACAATCGCGCGCGCCCGCTCTCCATGGAGGCCCCGAAGGGGGGGGGGGAGCGGTGCGATTCGCTCGCTCGCCCTGCACCTGTCAGCGCGCGGCGCCACCCGACCCGGACGCGGGCCGCCCTCGCAACCCGACTCCGGCGCGCGGCCCGAGGGGAGCTGCACCCTGCCCCCTGCACGCCCAGCGCCCAGTCGCCCGCTCAACCTCCGCAGCCGCACCACGCCCGGCGCCCCGCCGTCCTCGTACATCTATTGTATCCTCCTGCACGCCCAGCGTCCTTCACAATCTCCATGACCACCTGCTCTCCAGTCCCCTCCCCCCGCTCTCCCGGGTATTCTTGAGGTTCCTTTCCCCCATCACTGGCGCACGTCTGTTCATTCTCATCACCTCTAGCTGTGATTAGACAGCATGATAACCAATGCAGTGTTCCTGCCGGAGATCTGATTGCTTTGGGACAAGAAGAAAAAATTCAGATTTGGTATTTGTACCCAGTGATAAAGAAGGAGCGGTTTGCGCTGATCGATGAATCTGTATATTACGAAAACGTTTAACATAAATTTCTTTCTAATGACAACAACACTCAATTAAATAGATATCCTTCAAGGCAATTCCTTTCAAAATTACAATATCAAATTAAGAAATGGCATGTTAACAAATATATACAAGTTCAATATTTTATCATATTTATCCCATCGTCCCATCCCCTCCTAAAGCGTACGGCTTCGCTAAGATGCCATTGAGTATAGTTCAGTATAGTTGTCATTAGAATGAAAGTTATGTTGAACTTTTTCGTAATATACCGATTTATCGTTTAGCATAAACCGCTCCGCTTTTATCACTGGGTACAAATACTAAATCTGAATTTTTCTTGCATACGATTTGTAGTGCAATAGTCTTAATAAATGTTATGATCCCTTAATAGTATCTTTTAAGAGATACAATTAACAATCTGATTATAATTCCTTTTCAATTCTAGATACTGTGTACAACAATATTCACAGAATCAAAATCAATATAACGAGCTTCACATTTATGATTCATATCAAGTTATTGATATTTCGTCCAATGAACATACACATGATTCACATGGAAGTTATGATATTCCTTCTATCTCCACTTCGATTTGGTTGAATTTTGAATCCATTTTAAAGAACGTACCCATCACATTTTTTAAATGGCTTTACAATAGTTAGATTGTTTATGTTTCTATCGTTATCAACGAAAGATATTTGTTTGCTTTCAATTCAATGTCATGATAGAATTTCATTACATTTTTCTGTAAACCTGTTAACTCTATTCTCTTTTTTAAAAAAAAACAAAAGAAAAACCAACCATGTACTCATTTTTCTCGAAATAATATATTTAGTATCTGTAATACTAAATTTGTAACAATGCCGCAATACTTCAGTGTGAAAACAATTGGAAAATTTGAATTAGTTCTAGTTGATGAGGATTCTTAATAACATAATTCATTTCAATTAATCATAATTTAAAATAAAAAATATTCATTACAGAAGATGCAAAATTTGGTTTCAAATTCACTTTCTTAATAAGCACGCAAATATTTATTCCTTGATGTAATATATTTTGTAAATTACAAACGAGGGAGAGAAATTGAAAACGAGCAAATTACTGCACCAGTTTCAACGGCTGCATTATCGCTTAATGACATGCCTGTCACCACCATGTGCGGCTTCAACTGAGCAAACTTTTCATCCCTCTTTGGCTTCGAAAGCAATTTGCATTTTGTGAACAACAAATCGCTTTTCTCGTAGTGTAGTACGTTAATATGTTTTGTTACAGAAATTTCTGTAAAAATAAACACAAAGGCACACTCAAAAAAATAATACTTTAAAGAGTCAAGGTAAGTGAAGTTCTGATTTTGTGGCATTGTAGCAGATTCGTGGAATACTGAAAATCATTTTTAAATATTTACCTGACCTGAATATAACCTGAAAATTTCCGGATTACTATATGATTTAGTTCTATGTTTAGAACCTTTTTAGGGCTTACAGGGGAGTTTAAGCATCATTGAAAGATACAGTGAGACATGGGGACTAAAAGTAAATATAAAAAAACGAAAATTACTGTCTTCAAGAATGGGTTTATTTGGGGGAAAAAAGAAAAATGATATTACGCGTAGGAGTAGCTCGACCATGTCAAAACATTTTTCATTCACATGGAAAGCATTGAAGCAGATGACAAATTAATTCACGGAATTTCAAGTTTCGCAGAAAATGTCGGCGTCTTAAGAGAGGTTGGTAGAGTACAAATTGGGAAATATTTTAAAATGAAATATATTGAGCTTTGAATTAGGTTAACAGGCTGCTTTGCAAGAGAAGAATACGCTTTGTTTATGGTTGAAGGGTGAGTGCAACGTAGATTGACAGAATCAAATGACAATGGCATCTGTGTGCTATGCTGTGATCAGAAAGATTGTATCCACATCCTATTGAATTGATTTGCAACAGAGACATTGACAGGAAAATGGATGGGAATGTAAAACTATTACTTCCAAATTAAAAACTTAAATCTCACCCAGACCATATGAGGCGATAATACGTCTAACTTCATAAAAGTATTAGGAATATTTCAAGGAAACTAGTTTGAACTACTCAGGAAATAGTAATCAGGGAGTGAGAAAACAGCACTGGTTAGTAGTATGAGCGGAGTCTTAATGCAGATGAAATAAACAAGTCAATAAGTAGGCGATGATAAAGTTAATCAACAATTAAATAAATTCATAAGTAAATAGGTAAATCAGTTAACACTGAAGTATACCATCATATAAGTAAATGAGCGCTTTAGGTATTTTAGGAGAGCAGAGGATAAGCGAGAGTCTGCGATGGTGAGTGTCCGGAAACGCGATGATACGGCTCCAAAAAGCCAAAGATACCATTTTAAATGAGCAAGGCGTCGCAGCGCCTTCAAAGACGAGCAGGCGCTTTGCCCAGCGAAGCTTCCTGTGATTTCTCCAAGCACCTCCGCCCGACGACTAGGTTTAAGGTCGACTGAGGCAGGCTTTCCGAGAGAGGCTAGAGAGCTAGGTCGAATTCATCCGCTGTCTGAAGGAGAATTCTAGAGGTGAAGAAATTTGATGTACTAATAATTGGAATGTGTAATTGGTTAATTTGCAATCTTCATAACATTTGGCATTAATTTCAATTCTTGTTAGATACACCTATGTAAATTTGTTTAAACTTTATATCACATGACTGTGCTACTTGTTCTGAGAGACTCAAAATATAATTTGAAAAAAATCGATATTTCTAATTTAAATACAGCTAATGAATTATTGATGCGTGTAATTCCATTCATAATTAATGGATTTGCATCGAAAGAATTTTATTACTCATTTTTACATGTTTAGTATTCTCAAGGTGAGCATTTTAATCTCCATTTCACAAATTATTCTATACAAATAGTCGTGAAAGAGAGAAGTTGCACTACCCAATGCACTTGTAGGGTCTCACATATATGAAACACCAGGCTATCGTGTTATATTCAACTAGCGTACCAGTGCGAGAACTCTCGCATGTTACACCTCACCGCAATTCACTCTGGTTTGTATTTCTCTATTTACACATTAAGCCTGAAATAAATATGTTTTTCAAGAAGGTCAAAATTGAGGTTTTATGGCCCTAAAACGCTTCGTTTGGGAGTTATTTAAAGATTGAAAACGACGGCCGTGAATTGCATTTAATATAAATATTTAGATGCGTTTTATAAATAAATCTTCGTATTTTTTAAAGTCACGTCTCCGTGAAATTATCTTTCTATAGAGACCTTATTTGTAAATATTGGTTGCGTGTGAGAGTCGCAATATGTATACTACTGAAATAATATAGGAGCGATACATTATTGAATTGTTAAAATGAACATGATAGTTGCAGTTAATTATTTACTTGTCATTGATATGATTATGAATTCATTATAACACAATGCAACATGAACACAATTAACACAATGCAATTGACCAACTCAGATCGTTTTGTTACAACTACAGGTTGCAAATGGACAGGAGCCGAGATCACACCAATGTAGTCCAAGCCAATACAGAAGTCTATCCATTTCTCCTTTTTTCATAATTAGTATTTCCGTAACCGAACTTAAATTACATCATGTTATTCCAAAGAAATGTTCGTGTACGGTTTTAATTCGCGAAGGCGCGACATCCTTACACGTCGCTAAGGCGCTGAGCCGCGTCGAGTCGCGAGGAGGACGGAGCCTGGCTTTCCTCGGCCTCCCGGCGCGGCGCTCGCGGCGCAGGCAGTTGCCGACTTTCATCCCCGGACGTGATAAAAGGGCTGAATTACTAAGCTCCGCATAAAACACGGACGTCGCAGTTCTGCGCGAAAAAGCGCCGAGGAAAATCGTGCACGTGACGCGCCTTTCGTATTTTTATGGCCCCGGGCCGGAGGCGCTGACGTCAGCGGGCGCGCGTCACCCACGTCCGTCAACGAAGCCTCAAGTACGCTTTTTTGAAGCGCGACGCGCTGTAAATCATTTGTAATGGGGAGAGTTGTTTTTTATCAAATAGTGTAGTTCATTGCAGGTGATGAGATCTGAACGGCAATTTTTTTAAAAAAAAGAAATTAACGACTGTTAGATGGCAGTACTCGTATATAAAGCAAGACCATTTTTGTGTTAATATTTGGATGCATTTATCTCCTCTTGTGTTTGGATAAGATCTGATAAAAATAAGTCAATGAAAGGCTAAAACTTTCTCGTAAAAGTATAGAAAAAATGAAATTTGTAAAACATTATTATCCAGTACCGTAGTCAAAAAAGGAAATATCAGAAACCTGTCCATGAAATGATACAATATCAGCAAGCTAGTAAACAATATAATAACATAACTTACCTGAAAGTAGTTATTTAAATGCAATACATTTATGCATAATTTTCAACACTTGAATTGTACATCGACTTTTATATCAACGTATGAAATAAAATATATCATCAGGAGACTAAAGGAAGTAAGAATGCCGAGATGAGCAATGCCATCAAGACGAGAAACTAGTTTAATTGAAACTTACCGCTACTTAAGACATTTTTCTCCCACTTTTCTCCTCTCACCTGAAAAATAAGAAACTATTTTAATATAGCAAATCTTAAAATAAGCAATTGTATTATTAAAAACTCTCAAATTAAGGCGTAAGTCTATCAAGCGTTGCAACGGACCACAAAAGAAGGATTTTTAGAGCTCGTATTTACAGAATTCATATTACTATTTTTTAAGGAATGGGATCTACGATGCTATCATGAAAATCCTGGATAATGAAAAAAGTGAAAATACTGGCAAAAATAAAGGCTTATAAATAAGATGATAAAATACATCGTAAATCAGCCCAACAACTAAGAACAGCCTTGGCTGCGAAGAAATAGCAATAACGAGCATAAGCCGACGTGACGGCTAAAAGCAAGATAGATATAGCATCGTAACTGTTGTGAACTTTCGAATAGCTCAATCAAAACAAAATGTATACGTAAATACTAAGTAGATTAAATCAAACATAAAATAAAGGGTGCACAAAACAACTTAAAGACAAAATCTATATTTTAAAAATGTTAGGGCTTTTGCTTCAAAGGAAATTTGAGCATTCTACTCAACCAAATTTCGAAAGTGTTTGTTAAATGAAAGATAGTTGTCCATAGATGTGTTATCATGTGCTCTTAATAACTAGTTTTATAGTAAAAACACAAGTGATTAATAGAATATTACAACTAATAAAATGAACGCATAACTGACATCATTTGACCATAGACATTCTAAATGCAAATATTAGTGAGCGTGTATAAATGCAATGTCTGGCAATCGTATGACACAAGTACCTTTCACGAAAAATGTTCAGTAAGCGATATAATTGTGATGTACTTATGAGATGCATTGAGTTTTACTTTCTCATATACGTACGTATATACGTACTATATATGTACTATATACGTACTATATACGTACTATATACGTACTATATACGCAGGAAAAAAAATTTCCGGGCCCTGATAACGAAAAAGTGCATAACTCTAGCTGCTATATTAAGATAAAAAACTTTAACACGTGGTGTAGCCAGTTGTGTGGCTCCTTGATACCGAAAAATCAATTGACGGCAAAACGTCCGTCCGTCTGTGAACACAACTAGCGATCGAGGAGTATCTATTTTCGAATAAATCCATACGTAGGATTTATTCGAAAATAGATACTCCTCGATCGATCATTCTTCACTTGAGGCAGAGTGATTTTATATCTAAATTTTCAAAAATTGGAATTGTTTGATTTTTTCTCGCGTCTTCCTATAACTATAAAATGGAAGGTAGAGATTTTTCTTTCAAGTAAAGTTTATTCTTCATATTTAGTTAACTCAATGAGATCACGTATTTTTTCAAAGTTTTCAGTAGTTCTCGCGCAATATTGCGTGAAACAGATGCAATTTTAAACTAGAGTTGCTATAACAGCACATACTTTCTCGCGTTATTGAAAACACCTCTGTAATATTGCATTTTGTGCGCTACTAACATCTCCGCCATTATTTCAAAACGTCCATTTCAACCAAGAAATGAGCAACGCACTCTTGCCAGCGCAGAGTAATCAAAACTATGTATATTTGCTTGGATAATAATACCAATACAGTATTTATAATGTATGCACGTAATATATTTATATTCCCTTTCAGGACCAATGAAAAAGTAAATTATAAAATAACAAATGATAAAACGAGGAAAAATGAAACAACTAAGCAAGACTCGGTGCACCTCATTTACGAATACAATCGCTTACAATGCGAATACAATCAAAAGTTAGCTCCCATAGCATTTTTCTATGGACTTTTCAAAAAGGCAGTTTCAAAACCGCGCCTCCCCCAAGCGCCGGTCCTTGACTGAGTTTCAGTCCACATGCTAAAACGGGAGCCGGTGCAGTAAGGGAGAGAGCTGGTTATTTTTCAGCCACCCCGATGCCTTTGACGGACAAGGCCGAGGAGTGAGCGCCCAACGCGCCAAGGAAGTTGCCCAGGGCCGCCCGTGCAATGCGGCGCGCGCGATGGACCCGAGAGCTGCATATGCATGAGGCCACAGCCGCGCCTCATCAGCTCTCTTGTCGGCGCCCGCCATGCGCCGGCGCCCGTATTTGTAGCGCCTCGTCCGCGCCCACCGCCGCCCTGGCTCAGTCGCTCTCGGTGCCACGGTGCGCCCCTTCGAGCTCCTTTGGGCCACGTCTCCTCGCCCGCTTCGCCCGTCCACTCGCTTGCTCACTCGCCCACCTGTGCTCACCGCTCAGCGACTCCCACACTGCTCTTTATCACGCTTCGTCTACCTCGCTCGCCCACACCGCTTGCCTACCTCCCTTGCTAAACTCCTTGTCTTACATCCTTGCCTACCTCACTCGCCATCTCACTCCCAATCTCAATCGCCTATCTCGCTCTCCACCTCGTTTGCCAACCTTGCTCGCTTACTTTGCTCTCTACCGATCGCTCGCCTGCCCTCATCCCCCAGCTCACTCGCTCACTCTCGCTCGCCACGTCTTCTCGGTCGCACGCATCCGCTCTCTCTTCGCCAGCTTAGCCCTCGCCACACCGCGGCGCCACCGGCATTCCGGAACAAAAATACCGCGAATTAGAAGGGAAAAGTTATTCCTCGGCCGCGCCGAAACGCCACCCTTCGGGAGGAAGGGCATGGAAGGTGTAGCGAGAAGGGGTGAAGTGCTACAAGAGATTGCTTGGATACGGTGTTTCGAATGGCAGTGGGGAAAGGAAGGAAACTCCGAAACAAATGCGTAATCATAAATTTAACGATAATGAAATTCAGAAGTGGTAACTGGCAGGGGCGTTGACAGGATTTTAATGAAATATGTTGGGGAATTTTTGTCGCTTTTTCCTGCGACTTTTGCGCGGAACTTCCCTCAAGACATTTGAAGAGAATTTAAAACAGACGCAAAGACTACCAGAAATAACTTGCAAATTGAAGATATTTTGTTAAAAAATAATTACACACTAAAAGAAAACGTTACTCTCACTTCAAATAGCAACGGGATCAGCTCAATTAGAAGAGCTTAAAGTAGATAAACAATGTAAGTCTTTATAGTAAAGGTGGACTGAATGCATTGTGTGTGTGCTCGAAGGTCCACTTGATTATTTTCAGTATCATTTATTACTATTTCCTAGCACGTTCACTATCTTTATGAAAACATTAAAATATTCCCGCACGTCCAAACGACTTTACAATTATATTATTATTGGAATATTATCAAAAATAAAATTTTTATTCCATACGTCTCGGTTTGTTTTAAATTTCCATGACCGTCCTAGCAAGTACAAATCAAAATTCGCGCAGTTACGGCACGTTCCATGGAAATATTTGTCACAGAAGTTGGAAACGTTTGTGAAACACATCGAGTTCACGGACGTACTGACACCATCGAGTGTTTTGTACATTTTGTGAAACAAATATGGCTCAGAGGAAGGGGAACATGCTAATAATACAAATGAAATCCTCAAAAAAGTAAACAAAACAAAAACATTTAATCACATTTTAACAGAAAATATAACATATTGTTGTTCTCTAACATTTACATCCATATTTCTAATAAATATTATATTTCAAGCAAATGAATATCAGAATAGCATTAGTTCAGGAATGCCATTATTTTTGTGAACTAATTTAAGAAATTATTAAACAATACAACCATCGTCAATACAGTACAAAACAGTTTAATTATTATTGATTTCTGTTTAAGACTTAATACATTTTCTATACAAATTTAAAAAGTTCATGACGATTTAGCCCTTGTTGGTTGGTAAGTCCCGTTTTGCTTTTCTCGCTGCAACCCCGGGTTAGATTCCCGGGCGGAGCAAAAATATAACTGTGTGCTTTCCTTATAAATGGCCCAGAATGTATTGCTGTGTGGCGATGAGAAAGTTAACCCTAAGGGTTTGAAGACCAGTGTATACGGTGGAAGGATGTGTTCGTACTAACCCCTTGGCTGGACCCCCGCAGGTGTTTAACTTCTCTTTCGAGTCATTGATTTTACTCCAGAAGACAGGGACTCTCAATGCGCATTCGAGTTATCCTTACAATATTTACAACCCTTACAATACCTAGGGGTGGATCCAGAAAATATTTCAGGGAAGAGGGACTAATTTCAGTTCCGATCCTTATTTATATTTGTGAAATACTATTTATTGTCTTTAGCTTGTGTGAAACAAAGTATATGAGTATAAGCATTTTAAGAATTTTCCATTCAATATAATGGGATCTATGTATGGTAATTAGTTTGAATGGATTGAGTAAAATAATGTTTCATTTCGCCGTCATTCATATCAAGTATCGTACATGCACCGCCGAAACCTTCGCCGCCGCCTCCGCCTGCCGGCGACACGGGCGACGCCGCGGGGGCGGGTAGGGCGCTGGCGCCGGCAGGCGGGGGCCGCAGGAGCGGCGCGGCCCCGCGGGAAATGGCTGGCTGGCCGGCGTGGCCGGGCGGGCGCGGGCGCGGGCGAGGGGCGGTGACCGCGTTGGGCTTCGCGGAGACCCGGCGCCGCAGAGGGGGAATTCCCTCGCTAAGGAATTATGGGAGCGGGGAAGCGGGCGGCGCGGGGGCGGCGGCGCGATGAGTCAGTCGGCCGTCGCGGCCGCAACCACGGCGCCCCGGGCGCCTGGCGTCTTGCGGCTGAACCCAAACGCAGATCCAATGTCGGCGGAGGGGGAGCGGGCGGCGACCACGGCCGCGCCGATTGGAAAGAAGTATCTTTTTGGGAAAAGAGCCATAGGGGTTGATCCTTTATGCCGCGCGCATTGCCCTCCGGCTCTTGTCTCTTCCCCAATCAAAAGGGCGCCCTGCCCGCTCGCCCGTTCGCCCATGCGTGGAGACTGGTCCTGGAGGGGGCAGGGGAGGTTAAGCGGGAGGAGCGGATGCGGTTTGGGGAGGGGTGGAGTGAAGGAGAAGGGCTTAACTGGGCGAAGCGGGATGGGACGGGGTTTGAGACCAGCCGGCGAAGAGGCGAGGCGGAGGCCTGTTGGGTGCATTGTGCGTGTTGAGGCTTGGTGGGGCAGGTTTGTGGCGGGGATGGGAGAGGCGGGGGAGGGTGGTGTTGGTCGGGGAGGCGGATGGGGCGGAGTTGGGGGAAGGTGTGATGGAATGGGGTGGGAGCGGAAGAGGCAGCGTAGGGGCAGGCGGGCGGGGTTGGGAGGCTGGTCGGGATGGACGGTAGCGGGTGGGTTGGGGATCGGGGCAGGACGGACGGGGAGAGGCGAATGGCCGAGCGGGGCGTGGCGGGGGACGAAGGGAGACGTGAAGCGCGAGTAGAGGCGGGACGAATACTGGGCTACGCGGGTGCGGGGGGGCCGGGTGGCCGCTGAGTTGTCTGCCGAGGCGAGGAGGTGCTGGGAAGGATGTAGATAGTAGTAACAGGTCGGGGCCGGGTGGGGTGGCCGTGGAGGGGAGCAAAAGGGAGCGGGGGGGGGTAGCGTGTGGGGCTGAGGAAACGGGCGGGGGGTTTTCAT
>BOPP01000087.1:1614527-1667427 GCA_017312745.1 Gryllus bimaculatus | reverse complement strand
ATAAAATGTGCAAATTCATTTCATTTCGGGGAGAGCTTGCATGTAACGCGAGCCCGGCCGCCCCGGCGCGAAGCAAAATACTGCGTTAATCTCATTAGCAGCTTTTTTCGGACTATGGCCGGGACGACGGAGTGCGCGTTTGGGCAATGATGTATCGCTGATATAACAGCTCGAATTCGCATAAACCCAGTTTTTCCTCATTATGTGTCACGTTAATGTGATTTGTGTCCATCCCACGTGACGAGACTTCCCCCGCGTAAAATAATACGCGCGCAGCAAGAGGGATTTCATATTGCTGTACTACTTCTCGTTGATGATCCACGCTGGGAGTTGGAAAGCAATTAGGTTATCTCCGTGACAGTAAGTGCCACAAGTAACAACAGTTTTTGTATCATATGATAAAAAGTCTTTTTGAGTTGTTGCGTTTTTTAAAATTTGTAGACGCTACGCGTCTCCTACCTCCTTAAGGAGCGTTGAGCGCACAATGAAGTAATCCCCCAAACATTTACAATTGAGTAATCCTCCGGTACAAGCGCCCTCTACGAGCCACTGATGACTGCTTATGGGCATTGCATTATTTTTTCCATTTTCTTTAATATATGCTGCTTCAAGGTACTTTTTATTTCACTCAAAGTAAGACTTTGTCATAACATGAACAAAGATCCGGAAAGGCAGTCAACCCCGAGAAAAACGTACACTCACTTCTGAACTGGGTCATAATGTCTACTTAACAAAATAAACAAGAAAGATTTCACAATTTACGCATAAAAACCAACACTTTAAATTAATATGAAATGAGAGACGCTGTTTACAAAAAGCTCAACGCAGTTCAGGAGGGAAGATGGAAGCACATTAAGATCTCGTTTGATTAAGTTTTTTCTCTGCAGATGATACGTTTTCGCACGGTACAGTCCGACAAGTTGCTGAAGGATTTTTTAATACGTATGTGAGGGAATAAAGTTTGAGAATTTGATTGTTGCTTACAAAGTAAACTCGTATTTTTGAGTGTGTAACTGAGAGTAATAAAATTATTAATAGATGACAAAGTGAGTTGCTGAAACCAATCTTATTGATCTTAACAGACTCGACAACCAGTAATTTATACTAGTTGAATAAGAAATATGTGTTTTTCCACAATGTAAGATGAAATGTAGTGTCAAGGAAACAAACGTTTTATTTTATTTCTTTAGCCGAGAACAATGATTGAAATTGTTCTATTGAAAACTATTGAAATGTAAATAAAACCTTAAATGCAGCGTAAAGTTAAAATTTAAGTAATGGAAATGGGAAGGTGAAAATGAATTAAAATAAATAATAACACTGATTTATATCCGCCTATAATTTGTACTTACAAATGCAAGATATACCGTCTGATATTAAAGAGGGCAAGAACATGTTTCATACACGATATTGGGTACGACCATCAGATGACGTCTCTTCCCTCGCCCTGTTCGTCACTCTCGCCCGGGCGGTGGTTGTCGGGGCCCCTGCGGCGCTGGGGGGCCTGTAGCGGGCGCGGGCGCGGGCGCAGCGCCCTGGAAGTCTGCGGGGGGTGGGGAGCGGAGCGGGAGGGGCGGTGGGTAAACCACTCTGAGAAAAACCGCGTTTTTTCCCGGCCGCTGAGCCGGGTGGGGCGGGGCGGGGCGGGGCGGACCGGACCGCTGTGCCGGGCGCTGAAAGCGAGCGAGCTCAGTGAGCAGCGCGGGGGCGAGACTGGAGCAGGAGAGAGTTCGCAGCGAGGACAGATGCGCTCCGAGCTGCCTCAGCAAACAAACGCACGCAAAATTAATATTGAACTTGCAAATGCTGCCATCCAAGGAACGTTAAATCTAGAAAAAAAATTCAGAAAGAAAAAAAAGAAAGAAAACAAATTCAGGCTACGACTTGAGTTCTTGTACGACGTTTTATTGAAAACATATTTAACGCACCACCAGTGGCGCAGCAGTTCTTTTTATTTTCAATCATGCCGTTTTGCGTTTCAATCATGCGTTTTGAGTAGCACACTGGGTAGGCAGTCATGTCGCTGCTTTCGTGCACTTCCCAACTAGCGAGACGAATTCAACTACCAAGTCGAAACAGAAGCGGGAAAATACAACACAGGATTAAATCCAAAGAATAGGTTTGCGTTTCCATAGGCTGGTCTCAAGAAATTACGGCTGAAATTACTTGTCCGGAACGACAAAGGTTGTCGGAGATGTTTCTGATCTAAAAATCCAAAGGAGCAAAATCCTCTGTACAAAAGTGGGAAGGATAAAAGCTTATATGGTCCTAGTATTCCAAATCAAACTTTTCGGTTGTCTTTAGAAAGATGTATAAGTTTTAAAACGATAAGTGGAAGCCTGTTCTTCTAAATATTTTCAAACGAGGTTTGTACCATTCGGTTACAAATCAGAACGTCTGCGAGAAAGAGCAGTTTGTGAAGTTAATATTTATAGATCAGTCCGTTGGATGGACTAGTGCAACATGGAAGCTTTCTTTCACGCGGCGGCGGCACGGGTTGTCAACTCAGGCAATACTCAACCCTTGTCCCAGCGAACACGGTCGCTTGCAGTTCTTAGTGGTGGGAAGCATGTCAGGTAATGTGAAGGGAAAACGATGCTGGGCCAGCTCCATAAATGAACGAGAAGGAACCCAAGCATGAATGCAGAAGTATTTTTATTTTAAGCTCGCTTTATGGACGCAAATTAAAGTTAAATTAAATACATATATTACATAAATATATGCAAAGAGAGAAAATGCAGTTATTAAAAGTGCTAATTAAATTAAACGCAGTTATATTTTTCGTTAATAGAAATACAATTGAACCGTTTTCGTTCGCACCCGCCCCTGCCTTTGAGTGTTGTTGCTGATGGCATTTAACATCAGTAGTTATTTTTCTTAGAAGTACCAAATGATTGAAGTGTAATATTAGGATTGATTCCAAAGTGATCAGCAACCAAACATATCTTTCTGTACCATTTGGACCATCCCATTTACAGAATACTCGAGTCTCCTGCCCAGAATTGAAAAACATATATCCTTTATCCCGTGTCTAAAGTTGGATTCGGGCTTAAAAATTATGTGGGATTGATGTATTTTCTCGTACAGTTGTAATGTAGTACGCACAATCCCAATCCTGAGTGTGTTGCGTGGCCAGAAAAGTAAAACATTCCAAAGAATGAAGGAAATGACTAACTTTGAGCTTTTCTGAAAACTCAAGGGGATTACGATAAAGATAGTCACATTCCCTAAATCGGAAGAATAAGTATCCCAAATCGCAGTTTTACTGTCACACAAAATCTACCAAATAGCGAAATCTGTTTTAAGAGCATGTTAACAACAAATTGCGACTTGCCTCTCAATAATAAACGTTGTTACAGTCTACTTTTTACAGGTAATAAGGAAATTGATCATTAAACGAGTAGGTATGTATATATTAGATTCTGATTTATAGTTGTAAAATACAAAACTAACACAGAATGTAGTGATAAACTGACAAAGTGGCAATGGTTGCGTTCCCATACGTCTAACAAATGTGTAACATAAATTTTCCATTAACAAAGCTACAAAAGAGAGATTAAATTCTAATTTAAATGGAATAAAGCGTGAAGAAAATGTAATGTTAAAAAGAATTAAATAAAATACTTTGATAATTAATTGCAAAAATGTTGGTGAAGAACTGCAATTTCATTTCAGTGTTTTCCATAATGCAATTTACCATAAATAATATTTTTATGAAAATGTTTAAACTTCTGAATTTACACAGTTCCAGTATATTTCAAGTTCTCTAATGGAACCAAAAAATGCACATTTTTATTGAATATCCAAAAACAACGTCCAATAAACTTTGTGACCAGTAAAACACACATTATCGTTAAGTTATATTCCTTCGACAACCACGTGGACTGGGAAGAGGCTTGGGGACAGTTCTAAATTAAACTGTTGCGACTACCCTCCGCCTGCCCTTGGGCTAGGAGACTATTGAGAAATATACGATGGGCATAAAAAGACCCCGGCAGCGGCGTTTTGCAGCAAACCCCTCGTAAATAGGCGGCGGGCGGGCGGGCGGGCGGACGCGCGCCGGTAGAAAATTGAAGGCTCGTAAAATGTTAATTTCTGGAGTTACGGCCGTAAAGAAAGGAGCGGGTCGCGGATTAGACGGTCCGCGCTCATGCCTCGGCCACGCGTGGGACGCGGCGGGGGGCGGGGGCGCACTGGCAGTCAGGGAGATTGCAGCTCAGCTCCGATTCACATTTACGTCGTCTGCATTACATTACTTCCAGCATTTCGTTTCTGTATATAATACGGAGCTCCCCGACTGTATGATTCGTGTATTGTGGTAGTATTTAGAAGCGCTGAAAAATGTAATATGATGTCCAAGACGATCTAATCTTGTAGATTACAGTGTGAGAGTGTGAGAGTGTGAGGAAAGTTTCTTTGAGGCCTTTAGTTTCAAATCTGCCAGCTTTAAGTCCTTAGAACGCTTCGTTTTGAAGGTATATTTAGGAATGTTGTACGAATGTTGCGGGTTGCATTTGACATGAATATTTAAATGCGTTTTTTAAACAAATATTTGAGATTTTGTAAGCCAAAGGGTAATTGGCTCGTCGCTGTGAAATTATATTTCTTTAGTGACCTCATTTATAAAGGTTTTTTGTGAGAGCCGCAAAACTCGTCTATACTATTGAAATAACATAGGCGACGATATTGTTGACAGCCAACAACAAACCAGGATCCCAGTAACAAGAAAGGTGCTCATAGAAGACTCTATACATATGTACGGTAAGGGTGTATTGCAACCGGTAATACTGTCATGCTTACGTAAGACATCTTCCAAGCTCGACCGTTCATCACGGCTCTTATACAATGTTCACAAATTTGCTGTGACTCGGAAGGTAACATTATTTCCACTGTGACCTAAGCGTCAATATTATCTTAAAGATATTTCAACTTCCAAAATTAAATATACGAGGAATTCTTAAATATGGAGACAAAATTAATTGGATTAAACTTATGTCCAAATTGTAATAGAAATCATGGGATGGAGTGGGAGTTCATTGACCCTCTGGAGCTCAATGCACCCTCCTGGAGATGCATGGCTCTCCGAGTGGTGTTTCTCCTGCACCCGTCTCATTGTATCTGATTGCAGCCTGGTAAGTGGTGTATCAACCAGAACCCACTCTCGTGCGTTCATTGGCGTTGTACATTTTCATTTATTCATATTTGCATCTTTATTGATTCATCTGATCTGCCTTTGTTTCGTCTACTGAAGCATTGTAGTCATATTCTGTCAATTGTGCTTAAGAATCTATTGCAATGGGTCTGAAGTGACAATGATCACTGATAATTTCTCGCGGTTGGGCAAAGGTCCAATGGTGACAGCAACAGAATTCAGAGTTACATCCATGATTAATGTTCCTGCTGAATAGTCGTCTTGGATGTTTCAGAACAACATCACCGGTTTCTTTTACAGCGACTATGGGTTACATCTACCACTAGAAGTGAAGTCCAAAGAGAGAATGTGCAAGAAAGGAATGTTACCCTTTGTCTAAAATTATATTATGAAATTAACTGCATTTAGACGACATTAGGAACAATATATCTAATAAAAACAGCCAGTACATAATGCAAGGAGATTTACAAAGGGCATTGGGTGTAATGTGATAAGGAATTTTTTTTCGCAAAAAACGTTTCTTTTCAAGAAATATCTCCCAATATTGCTCTACTCAATACAAAAATACAATGTTTCATATAACTAACCCACACTGTCATTTTGAAATCACCAAATTCATTAAAATTTCATTCATTTTATACGGTCTCATAGTGCTTAATCTCCATCGAATTGACTTCATATTACATTAAATATTCACCCCTTTTTATTGTAAATACGTAACACACAAAAACTGAATAAATGAGACAAGCAATGTTGAATACATCATGTTTTCGTAGAATTAACCGAAAGATTCCGTCGTCACTGAAGGAGTATTCCCCTGTTCTAGACAGCGGGGTCTCAAGAGACCCTTACTTTAAAATTACACAATTAAGGACAATTAGAAAACGGCGAAAACATCTCAGGGAAATACACAATTTCCTGGCAGCCTCAAAACAATAACAGCGAGCGGCTGCGCAGCGCGCGCGACCCCTGAATGGGGCGCGAGCGGAGTGGCGGGGCGCACGCCTCAATGGGCCGCCGCGCCGGCTGCCACTGACACCCGCGCCCCCCTCGGCCTCCCCCCGACACACCCCGGTCCTCCTGCTGCGCTCCGCTCCGCCACGCCACGCCAAACCTCTCACAGTCACGAAAAGTATCGCCTTGCAGCACAAAGAATGTCCCCGCACACCAATAATATCCCCGGCACATCAAGAATCTCCCCACTACATCACGAATTCCCCACCACACCAAGAATATTCCCACTAAATCAAGAATCTCCCCGCCACCCCATGAATCCCCCGTCACACAAAGAATTTTCCCGCTATGCACACTATCACCACGCCAGGACAAAACCACCACGCCACGCCAAATTCGTCACATCTCGACAAACCGCCACGCCAAACCCGTCACGTCTTCCCAAACCCGCCACGTCAAAATACCAACCTACGATGCCACGCCAAAACGCCACGCCGCGACAAATCGACGCGACAAACCCCCGCGACAAACCGACATGCCACGCCAAACCCGCAACGCCACGCCAAACCCGCCACCCCACGCCACGCCAAACCCGCCACGCCACGCCTAACCCGCCACGCCTAACCCGCCCCGCCACACCCCGGCTGTCGCCCAACAATAATCGCTCTACGCCCGTCCGAATGCGTCCGGCTTCGCCCCGGCCTCGATCTCACCCTCACCCCCGCCCTTCCCGTCATCGCACGGTCCACCTCGCCCCACGCCTCGCCAACTCCGCGTGGCAGCGCCCCGTCCCCGCCAGCCGGCTCTCGCCCCTCCGGCGCCACCCCGCGCGAGCGGATTACTGCAACGGGGAGCACCCGACGCCGCGCGGCGCGGCTGAGGGCGCGGCGACCTCAAACAATGTCAGCGGCCCCTGGCGGCGACTGCCAATCGCCCACCGCCCCTCTGCGCGGCTGCACGCTCAGTTACTCCCTCGCCCTGGCGCGCCCAGTGCACCGACTAGATTCGCTTTCTCCAACGCGCACTTGCCCGTTCATTTGATAAAATATTTATTCGTCCGCTCCATTCCGTTCGTTCAGCCAATCTGTCTATACGCGCGCCCATTTTTTTGGTATATCACTCGGCCGCGCATTTTCACTCTTTTTTACTGCCTCGTTCTCACCTATTCCTTTTTGCTGACTCAATAACTCTCCTACTCATCGACAATACTACTCATAGAATCTCCCATCCATCCGCCTCCCTCATTCGCGCCGCGACTCATCTGTGTTCGCACTCATTCATTCACGTTTCTTCTCATCATAAATATAACTCTTCATCTCATCTATTCTCCTACTGAAACATTTTCCACCTATTTCTCCATCCCCCCTTCTCCCCTCCGTATGCAGCGTTCCGTACTTCTTTTTATGTTCTCTTATAATGTTCTACTTCTTTTTCCTACGTTGACGTTCCCTTATCTCGGGCCTGTCATTTCCACGCCTCCATCAGCAAGTCCAAAGAGTTCACATCTGAAGTAATATATCTTCTCCTGAACTAACTCACTCGCCTCCTGTCTTGCCCCGTCTCGCCCTCTTTCTTATCTCCTCAGGTTGTCACTTTCCAAACAGGACCATTCCCATCCTCTGCCTCCCGCCTCGTCAGCCCGTCCGCTCGCCCCTGCGACTAAGCGCGCGTCCCCACGGAACGGGGCTCCTCGACGGCAAATAAGAGGAATAATTAGAAATAAACAAGACGCGGCGCGCGGGGCTTCTTTTGTCGAGAAGCCGCCCCACGAGGCCTCCGGGGAACCCCCGAGGCGCTGCGGGCGAACCGGGCCGCCGCACCGCACCGCGCCACGCCGCGCCGCGGAGCGATTTAAGTAGGGACAGGGGACGACAGGCAAAATGTGACAAACGGTGAGAGAGAGAGAGAGTGAGAGTGAGAGAGAGAGAGAGAGAGAGAGAGAGAGAAAGATAGGGAGGGAGAGAGATCAAATTCCGAATTCTTAATTGTTCAAATGTTTAGATCTCTGTCGTCGTTTATTGTTGTGGACAAAAGCAAAGAGATTCGACGGCGGCGATTCTGAGACTGAGAGGCATAAGAGGAAAGAAAATGAGTACACGGAAGACAGCAAAGCAACCAGTAGAATGTCAACCAGAGCGTGCTTTGAAATCATTTAAGGATTGTGCTTTGTGTTGCTGTACAAAAGTTGGGTCATTATTCTGAAGTACGTTTACCCTCAAGAAATTCAGCGTACTAGAGTGCTGGAGAGGTGCTTTCCAGCGTTTGGAAAAGAGCAGACTGGCATTTAATGCTTTGTTGGTATTTCGTTTTACATCTGGTGTACTTCTCACTTTAGAAATATTACGTAGGGCACAACTGTGTTTTGTGATATGCATCTCTTCGATAAATACAAATTTACATGGCCAAAAACAAGCTTATAGAATTTTGTAGTTTTATATTGATTTACTGAAGTTTATTATTTACTATGGTTGATTATTTAAGATTCAAAACAATGCATCAGAATATAGTTTGATAATCCTGTAAAAGATATCTACCATAACATGTAAAATCATGTAAAGAGATACATAAAAGTGATGGCAGAAATAGAGTAAAGAAGTGAGAAGTGAGAACTGAGAAGTGAGAAAAGTGTGAGTGAGAGTGTGAGAGCCCGGAGACAAATGATCCCTCTCGGACTGAAAGTGAAATGAATACAAAGACATCCATGACGAACAGGAGTATAAGTAATTCCTAGTAAATCGTAATGACAATGAATGTATTGAACATACTGAAAGTGTAAATACATGAAAATAGAGGCCGATATTTTTGCAGCGATGTCAACTCGACAAACCAATTCAGGCCGACAGCTTTGAGACCCTGGCCGAAAATACAGACTGCTGCAGGATATATAGGCGATTCCCCCCTGCCCAGCCCCGACGGACGGCGACTCTCACTCGTTGCTTGGCGCGCCCCTGCGCGATGCAACCCGTCGCGCGCGCAGCCAAGATGGGTGGCTCGTATCTCATCTCCAGGGGCAGGAGCGTATGCCACGCGCAGTGTATCATTTATATGAGTGGATACGCTTCGCTCGGGACTTAAGGGCGCGAGGGGCCGTTTGCTAAGGTGCTGGGGACTCTTATTCAGAATTATAGGTGTCTGGGAGAGATCTCCCCCAAGGTTAGCCCCACGCCGTGAAGAACAAGTGAGGGAGGAATATATGGCAAAACACGCCATTCGATCGCCCGGATATATGAAGTAGCGAAACACTACCTTACCAGAACCATCGCATGATATTAGGCAATATTTTGAGGTTCAGCAAACGCCAATTTGAATATTGAGAATCAGTACTTGAAGACATAACGAGTGAATAAACGGTTAAAGATGTTACATATACCCCTTAAAATTGCACATGAAATAAATCAGAAATATGTAACAGCCAATATACATGTAGTAGTGAAAGTACACAAAATAATTCGTAAAGTACAAATTATAATCATTTTTCATAATAACATAATTAAAATAAAGTGTTCTTACAAGTGTAATTAATTATTGTATACTCGTGTAAACACACTTATTTTATAGAGGATTTCTAATTATATCTGAATTTTTATAAACTGAAACTCTGCTTGTGAAATATTTCTAGATGTATTAATTATTGTTGTATAAATATTAAAATATGAAATTTTTTAAAATTTAAGTTGATCTACAAATTATTTGGTAACTTCTTTTGAACTAGTGCATCATGTAGGGTGCATTCAATATAGTAACAATGAATGTGAAAAATTGCTTTAATAATAAAGCCTCACGACTTCATTATTAAATTAAATTACATAAATTTTTATTCAAAGTTAATTTCTGAACGTACTTACAGAAATACATAAAATCTGCAAACATGTAAAAGGTGAAAGAACCTCTTCCTAAATTAACTCTCACAAGAATTTTCCTCCCAACATCCTCACGGAAGTTCTCCCAGCGAGGATCGCAAATTCGTTTGTATGTCTGGCTCAAATCAAACTGACTGGAAAGAAAACTTTTCCCTCCTCCATAACCCCAGGTTTCCGTGAATTCTCTGCAGCGGCGAAATTATATCTAAAGTTTGAGTTGAATTAGCAGCATTAGCATAGAGATCCGTGGAGGTGCCATGGAAAGGAAAGGAATGTGCAAGAGAGAGCAAAAGAGATGGCAGCTGCGATAGTGAAAAGAATATACATAAAGTCGAAAACTAAATTAGGTAATAGCATAATACAAAGGCGAGGAAGATGGTTAGCGAGAATAAAGGAATACAAAAATTAGCGAGGTTAACTAAGGCGATGCTATGCTTTTCTGGATACGTGAAATGACACGCGTTAGATACTTGGCGATGTATTGAGTACAAATTGCTATATATTTAATTTGGTGTCTGTACAATCCCATTATGAGCAAACGTCGTCTATAAAAAGGAGTACTTATAATCCATTGTCAATTACGTTTTCTTTCTCACTAGATCAGAAATACATTTCCACTTTTGTCTATACTTTGCACAACTTGTTTCCGATCACTTTAATAAGGTGTCACTCGATTTGGAACGTTGTGTGTGTGGGTTCCACCATTTTGCCCTTGGGTGTCATGCTGTTGTGATGTTAGTTCAGCGCTCTAAGATCTGCCTCTCCTCGCGCCCACCTCATCTCCATTTTCTTCTTTTCGCCCTGGCAGCGAAAGCAAGTGCTCTTCGGCGATTCCGACTTTCGGATCTTGCATCTCACACTGGAACACAAAATGTCTCCATTTTTCTTTTCTTTCATTACGTTTTTTTTTTGTTTGCGTTAGAGACCATGTCTGAGATTTATTATTATTATTATTATTATTATTATTATTATTATTATTATTATTATTATTATTATTATAGCCCGAAAAAGACGAACGTCACTGTTTAATAGTAGCAATTAAATACTTAACATACCAGTATAATGTCATATGAAGTTCATATTGTTAAAATACAATTCAAATAGAAATGGTGGTGATGACGAAAGAAAATCATATTTTTTAGAAAATTAATTTATGAAAAAGAGATGGGCCTTACAAAATGATAGTGATACGCATGTATGACAGGAAGGACTTCAAAATGCAGGTGATAAAAAATAAGAAGTTGATAAAATATTATCGCAGCCACAGAAGAAGTAGAGTGGTGTTAAACTGGGAGGAGATAGCGGTAGCAAAGACGGTGGTTAGAACATTGTGCAGAAACAAAAGGCACATTCCACCCTGTCGAAGCAAACTTCCGAGTTTCATTGCAGTTAGCCCCGGGTACGCTACAGCAGTCTGTAGTCCGTTGGGGATAGAACAAAAAGGGTAGCGATAAAGAAAGAGTTGGAGAAATAAAGAAACGGAGAGAGGACGAAAAGGGAGAAAGAGAGCGAATGAATGAGTGTGGGAGCAAGACCGGGAGAGAAGGAGAGAGAGAAAGAAGACACTCAGTTGGAGAGTTAATGGCCACATAGGGTGACCAGCAAGTTATTCGGTGAATGAACCGGGAAAAAAGGCTCAGTAGAAAACATCAGTTCGAGAGAAACATTTTTGCCTCTTAAACGTTAGGGAACATTTCAGAAATATATGAACCATATGCCAAACACTGCAATTATTCTACTGAATCGAACTGTTAATGAAAAGTACAAATGTGTGAGAGGTGGGAAATAATACTATCTTCTGCGTGCGAAACGGATATTAAAACTTTCCTACCAGTAACACAGTAAAAAGTGTTTGAATGATCACGTTCGTCATACAAATTAAAGTTGTTATTCTTAAAAAAATGTTATGCTAATGTATTGCGGCACTATTTGTTTTCTCTCTCCGTTAAAAGAATTCTCAATGTGAAAAACACATCCATCGGCTTCCAATATCAAACATCAAACTTATGCTCAGTTATAATAATTGTTCCATGCTTATGCTAATTTTGCTTATAATTCCATTCGCCATACAGCTCCCGTCACAAAATAACGCAATATCAATTGACCCGTCAACATACACTCTCTGTCAACCACATTCACATGCATACAATTTATATGCAAACGTTCATACAGAAATATATACAAACATACATATGTGCACACACATACTTCCACATGCATAGCTACACATCACATAATGACGTAACCACACACACTTATACATATAACCCCAATCAAACATATACATTAGTATAAACCCATTAAGAAACATGTTCTGACATTTGGTTTTGACCTCTGGCGATCATACAGCATACCTGCTTCAATGACAAGTCGAGAGCAAAGCCAGCAAGACACGAAAGTGTATTGTTAGCGACGGCTCAGAGCGAGCGCCACAGCAGCAAATAGAACGGCAGGAAAGGAAAGCGCGGGTTAAACCTGCGCGCCGCGCTTCGGCTCAGGCGAGAGAGGCCGCGCGCCGAAGAAGAAGAAACGCGAGGCCGCGCAGGGGAGGATTCGTGGAATAATCCCATTATCACCGCGCAGACTCCGAACACCGCAATTTCCTCAACTCGTAACCCCTTAACCGACGTTAGGCGCTGCAAGCGCGCGCCCTCGCAGACCTGAGCCTCTGCGGCGGCTGCCACCCCGGCGCCGCTCCCGCCCTCCCGCCCCGCCCACCCCCGCCTCCCTCTCCACCCACCTCCGCCACCCTCCCCCGACCCTCCGCCCAAACTCCCGCCGCCATCTCGCCGATTCGCCCACTCACGGCCCACCCCCGCCCAATCCCCCTGCCCACCCGCCCGCCCCTCCGCCCACCCCTCGCCCCTCTCCGCCGCAACCTTGCCTCGCCCGCCCTCGCAGCCCCTCCGCCGCCCTCCGTCGCAGCCCTCCGTGCCGCCACACCACACTGACACTCTCCCTTGTCGTCATTTTTTACAACTCGTCGTTTCCTACTTTTCACCAGGAATCGATTTCTTAGATGTCGCTTCGAACTTATCTGATCTGCTCTAGTAATGAGGTAGATCAACTTCTATTATTATAGAATATATATATATAATATATATATAAATATATATATATATATTTATACAATTTATTTTTACAATACGTAGATATTTTATTATTGATACCTGTCTTTAATTTCAGATCTGGGACATCTTTCCTAGAAATACGTACTTGTACGTGACTCATATGGATTTACACCGACAAAAGATTTAATCTCGACAAAAGTGAAATGTAATACCACCGGAACCCCGTTTGTTGTCATATTTCATGGTAAATTCGGAAAGAATGTCCTCATTACTAAGAAAGAGGAAGAAAAGTATGACAGCAGTACGAAGTAAAACGTTTAGGGATAATTACATCTCAAGAAAAAGAGTAGTTTGCATCTTCTTTGAAAACCAATTATTTTGTCACGTAATGGCATGCATTGTGATAGAATAAACTTGAAAAATGGAGATACGATTTCACTGCAAGAAACCAGGAATTATTGTTCTCGACATTACATAGGGTGTATCTATGTACAATTCCTGCTTTAAGTTGTAACACAATTTATACAGAACATATTTTTTTGCTTCTTATGCAATATGGAAACGTGTAAAAAAGAAATGATTGTGATTTACATGCTCTATTCTAATCGGTAAGCAAACAAGTGGCAAAATTGCATTTCGTTGGACTTCCTGTGTGCCTATTTATCGTCACGCCAGTTTTTTTCTTTTTAATTTACAACATTCCATTTCTATACCACAATACATTATCACACTCAATACGAAAATGAGTTATACACAGAGGCACAGTGGCAGACCCAAAGACTTGACACGTTCTGAACACGTCTATGTATTTCGACGCGCTGAATCCAACACTAAAGTCAGAATTGCGCCACCATCCTCCAGATTTTTTATCGCAAAAACCATCATCAAATTCACATCTACAATTTTACGATAGTGTTTAACGATTAAAAAATGGAAGGTGTTGGCACAATTCTGGTTTTAGATTCGAAATTAGTGCGTCGACATTTATAGGGGAACATGTGTAACGTCTTTGGGTCTAACAACAATCCCCGAAGACCAAAATAATACACTGTAACGATGGTTTTCTGGGATTTAAAATAATTGGAAGGTGGTGGGCGAATTCTGGCTTTTGATTTTGATTCAGCGCGTCGACATACATAGAGACACACGTGCCAAGACTTATTGTCTGACAACTTTTTTTGTGTGCCAGTGATATTAATTACATATTGTAGGCAATTGTAGGTTGACCGCTTCCTTGTGGACAGTTCCCTGGCGGGGGCCTTGCTGCTCGCCGCGCTGGGCGCCAGTCTCCCGCCCCGAGTGGCGCCTCGCCTGCTGGCCCCGCGCGCCTCCCTCGACGAACCCCTCTCCGCCGCGTTGTCGCGCGTGCTCGCCGAGCACTTCCGCAGCTGCCGCGTGCTGGAGGCGTGGGCGGGCGACGCCGAGATGGCGACTGCGGCCCTCGGCGCGTGGGGCGCCCTGGCGTGGGTGGCCGGCACTGCCGCCCCGAACGCCAGCCACTGCGACCCACGGCTGCCCTGCGAGAAACCCGACTGCCGCGTCCTCGCCCTCGCCGACGCCTGGTCCACCGGCGGCGCGCTGCAACGGCTGGAAGACACGTGGCGCCTCAACCCGCGCGCGAAGACACTCGCGGTGGTGCGGCTGCCGACGCGCGAAGCAGCGTCCGCCGCCGGACGGCAAGAAACTGTGCGCGGCGTGATGCGGGCGCTGCGAGAGTTCCTAGTCGTGGACAGCCTCGTCATGGCCACCGACGGAAACAGCTCTGTGAAAGCCTACGGCTTCGGCTCTCCTCTGCCGTGCGCGCCGCTACCTCGCAGGTTGGATCCGGTGGGAGTCTGGCAACCCGGCAAAGGATTTCTGACCAAAACGCGCGCGCTCTTTCCGAACGGGGACGTTCGCAGTCTGGGCGGTTGCCGTATGACAGTTACCACGACCCCGTGGCCTCCGTATATGATGCAACATGTGGATTCTAACGGGCGACTTGTATATGCTGAAGGTCTGGATTACCGATTGTTGGATCTGCTTATGAAGAGATTAAATTTCAGTGTTGAGATCAAAGAACCGCAAATTACGAAGAGGCACGACATGGGATATATTGCTGTGACCAATAAATATGCAGATTTTATGATTGGGTCTTCGATGCCCAATGTGCTGGTCTTCTTCAGATCTGAACAAACTGCGCCATATTTCGAGGTAATGGTTAGCAAGAGCGATACGCTACATGAATATGAATATATATTTCCAATGAGTGGCCAAGATTACACTGAGTACGCCTCCACCTACAATATCAATTAATACATTTACATATTCATATCTCCGACATTATATTCTCTATTTGCTCATCAAATCAAATTTACATTCTCTGGTTATACCAAATATCTAAGAGCCAGAACAACTTGTAATTTGACTTACTGTTACCACCCTAAAATCACATTAAAAATGAAGTCCTGAGGCAAATGCTTCCTTTTATATTTTGTTTTGTGAAAGGTTGTGTCCTTATTCTTTAATTTAAAATCACTGGTCAAGCATTGTGTAATTTCTCTAGCAAATTTTTCTCTTTTAGGTAGTCCAGTAGTCGAGACTGTTAGTGTGATCCCTTTAGGCGCCGTTGGGCGGAAGGTCCCAAACCATTCGAAATCCCCGTGAGAGCATTTGTAGTCTTTCGTGAAGGGACTTCTCCAAACCCAACCATCTACATGTACAAGTTGTTCAGGGAAAAGAACTGATATAAACTGACTAGCTGAAGAGAGATTAAAGGGGAGAGAAAGCTTAAAAAATTGGAACAGAACTAAATAACACACCAGTAGTGTTAAATAGCAAGTACTTTCTCGCCCGTATTTTCCCGCAAAATAGTGTGAAAAGTACTCAAATTTTCGAAACATTGTACACAAACTTATTTCAAAATATGTATTTAAGAGACATATTTCATTAAGGGAAAATGTGACCTAGAGTCTTTGTATTTATTCTCTTATTTATTTTTTGTAATGTATTTTTAATGCAAATATTCCTTCGCTGAGATTGGTGATTGTATTTGTGCTTTGCAGTTCAAAATTTAGCGAGTTCCTTGATCTGATTCATATCCTTAATGTTCAAATGCTTAATCTTTTGAATGAATTCTCATATTACATTTTCTAGACAAATCAGATCCTGACAACTGGAGTCTATTCAATAACTATTTTTTCTGTGTAATATAATTACGTGTATAATAATGTGTGCGAGCCATTCCAATGTTGTAACTTTCTCTCCAGTCCTCCTCAGTGTTCGCCTCGCAATCAACTAATCGCTCTGTTCAACAACCGCGTTGTTTGTTCGCGTTGAAACTGATCCTCATATGTCCTGTTGCCCTCCTTATGTCAGGTTTTGAAACCCGAAGTCTCCCTTTTGCTGCACCGTTCGCACCTGGCCCATGGTTGACTCAGAGAGTTGTCCTCAACCGCTGTGCTTGAGTGCGCAGGACGAGATCGCGTGGTTCGTGCCGCGGGCGCGGCCGGTGGCGCGCTGGAAGAGCCTGGCGGGCATCTTCGCGCCGGCGCTGTGGGCGGCGGTGGCGGCGTCGCTGGCGGTGGGCGCGGCGGCGGGCGGCGCGCTGTGGCGCCTGGCGCGCGCGCTGGCGCTGGGCGACGCCGGGCGCCCGCTGGGGCCGCTGGCGCTGTGGCCGCTGCTGCTGGGCTACGGCTCGCCGCTCGCCCTGCGCACCCACGCGCAGCGCGTCTTCTTCGCCCTCTGGGCCGCCTACTGCCTGCAGGTTGCAACTCCCGCGGCTTCACAATGCAGATAATAGCGAAATGCTGCAAGAAATCCATCGCGATATCTTGACCGTTGAGACGTTATGAGGGTCCGTTTGAACCACAGGGTTCATTTGAATAAAAACTGTTTTGCCGGAGAAAAGTTCATTGTCAGAATGTTATGAATGATTTTATTTGCAAGATATCGTATTATTTTCGTAGATTAATGCTAGAATCGGACTAAAAATAGCTTTGAACTTCACAATTAAACACAGCTACTTTCAAATCCATACCAATTTCACTCACTAAACATCCTATTTTCTCTCATACATCATTCTAGAACTACACTTTCGGAGAACTTTGGGTTTGAGAGAAGAGCAGCGTCTATTCATTTCTGCGGTGACAGCAGATGTAAAGCTCGGGTATGAGAGATTAAAGACACTGGCGGCCTACGTATCCCATGGCATGGAAACATCTCATACTCCACCAAAATCTCGACTATTTACTGCGCTCAGAGTCTCGGACTAGAATATACAATAAATGCTTTAAAGACTATAAGTAATAATTCAGATTTCCGATGAAACCGTCTTAATTGGCAGAAAACTCATTATCTTGAGTGTTTGGAAATACCAAACCTTGCGCACGCTAGTTGTTAGAATCAAATAGAGGTTTCTCAAATTGCCTAATGTTTTGCACAGGAAAAATAATACACTTACAAAATACAAAATATTTAATCAAAATTAATAATCTTTAATCTTAAATCAAGTAAAATTCTCTGCACCTCACAAATACACGCGCTGAATACACGCTTCGTCAGGTGTTTGAGTGTGGGCGGCCACGGTAAATCCGGCACAGCGGAGGCGGCTGCTTTTTCCTGCTTCGCATCGTGCAGGGTCTCCCTTCCCCTGGTACCGCCGTGTCGCACATCACTACACGCACGCTTCTCCTTTCATTTTCCCCTTGACAGGACGCAGCTTTAGCGTGTGGATTCATTCAGCGCAGACGATTTGAATAGTGCGCTCGGAGTCAATAAAGAGCCAATATTTGTCAGAAATAAAACTTTTCGACGAGAAAGCTGGATCAAAGTTTCTCAAATAAGGACACGAACCTGCATGAAAGTGTAGGCTTCCTCTGCGAGACTTATCAATAATTGTTAGTCAATGAGACACCGCCTGATTAGGCACTGTTGCCAACTTTCTGCCTTTCCTTGGGGTAAAATGCGTGGTGATGGCCAGCGCGCGGAAGCATACAAAATCATGAGCATGCACTGTTTTTATTTGTAAGAGACAGCCTCTACGGGATTCTCTTACACATTTCTAACGGCCGACTGTTCTGGTCGTTGGTTTTCCGTGGTTTCTCCAATCCACACCAACCAAATTCTGCAGTGGTACTCTGACAAAAGGGTCACGAAACGCGCGCGATCTTTCCTTCCTCTTCCTTGTCATACCCTCACCACTTACATGCACTAACCTGCCACACCTGTCAGGAGGCCAGTCGGGAGCTTAGAACTCCCGGCTGGGACCATGCCCCGCTGGTGGGAGATACCTGGTCGGGGAAAACCCGAACGTCGATGCGAAGGGCGTAGCCTGATCTAGCGATCCAGCTCCATCTCGTGCGATAAACACACGCACCAAAGTGACAGGTCGCATGGCCTTCGGAGTTGACGCCCCCGGAATCCCAAATGAATGAATCGAAAGCGTTGCCCTGCGCGTGGTTGTGAGCTCGCGGCGCGGCGGCGTGCGCAGGTGAACACGGCCTTCCAGTCGGGGCTGGTGAGCAGGCTGGCCGACCCGGGGCTGGAACCGCCGCTGCGCAGCGAGGCGGAGCTGCTGGCGTCGGGGCTGCGCTTCTCCTACCCCGCGGGCATGGACATCTACTTCCGGTCGCGCAACACGGCCGTGTCGCGCCGCCTGATGGCGCTGCGCGAGCCCTGCGACGACATCGCGGGCACCGTGGCGCGCATGGTGCGCCGCCAGGACGTCGCCCTCGCCATCACGCGCAGGTTCATGGAGTACCTCGCGCCCAGGTACGCCCCTCTTCACACAGCATTGGCGAGAGCGGAAGTTGGAGATAGAGAGATAGAGATATAGAGAGAGAGAGAGAGAAAGAGGGTCAGAGAGAGGAGAAAGAGAGGAGAGATAGAGGAAAGAGAGAGGAGAGAGAGGAGAGAGAGAGGAGAGAGAGGAGAGAGAGGAGAGAGAGGGAGACTTTCATATAAATAACTTAAATAATTTCAAAAATAACGTAACAAATACAAATTTCAAAGTGTCAATATATTGGTAAATATATGGATTTCTAATAACTGAATACGATTCAGTTTTGTGCAAAGGTTACAAAATGTTGAGAGTCTTTTAGACTAACTACAACATTTATTTTGTGAAAATTGCGAAGAATATTGAGTTCCAGGTTAGAGTAATATTGTAAATACACATCCTTAATTCTTGAGTCTTTTATACATTTTCATTATCAATGATGGATTCAAAAGAATAGGATCAATTGTTTAATTTATAAATAGATTTTGTAGCTTTAGCGACATAGATTTTTTAGCTACATCAACCAACTTTAATTATCTCTAATTTGTTGGATTCATTTTCACCCGAATAGCAGAAACACTATTAAAACATCGAAAAAATTTACTACATTGTTCTGAATAACCAAACTAAATATTTATGTCAAATCTAACCCACTACGCACTCGGCAGGAGTTTTTAAAAATCTATATCGTTAAATAACTCCTAAACGAAGCGTTCTAGGGCATCAAACTATAACATTTAGAGCCCAAAGACCTTAAAGGAATGTTTCCGATACCCTAATCTACAGGATGATATCTTAAACTTTCTATTACATTTTTGCTGGCTTTTCGATATTACCCCCTTGCTCAGAGAGTTGCAGTATCCGCAACTAAATGTGTACGAGAGTGATAGAGAGGCAGAGACAGACGAAGATAGGAACAGAGAAAGACGAAAAGAGAAAGCGACAGAGGGAGAGAGAGAGAGAGAGAGTAAGAGAGTGAGACGGTGAGAGACGGTCAGAGGAAGGGAGACGGTCAGAGGAAGGGAGAAGGAAGAAACAAGAGGGGGATGAAGAGCAGAACAACGTCTGTGGAGTTCCGCAAGTAGAAAATAATTTTATTAGCTTCATTAATATTTTTTGTAAACAATGGGATCTTGATCGAAACCCCAGATCCGACGCAGGCTCATATTCCGATATGGTGTGATAGCCGGGTAGAGGTGAAATTCCTCCTCCGTGGAAAGTCTTCACGGTATCACGTGCTCGTGATTCCCTTAGATTGCTCCACACACAGGGATGAAACCGCGATAAGGATGCTTCTTGAAGGCTTGAGTTTTGTGTGTTTGATTGTTTTCTCTCTCCTCCGTATGCAGTAAATCTACGACATGGGACAGCCGGCTTTACTTTCCCTTCGAATGAAGTGTTACCCCTTCACCCCCAAAATTCCACCTGTCCCAAGCTTTATCGCGTGCGCGTGCCGGCAGGAACTTCTCTGCGAACGGGAAGCCGCTGTTCGCGACGTTCGCGGAGGACGTGCACAAGGGGCAGATCCTGATGTACGCGCGCAGCGGCACGCCCGCCTTCCCGGCCGCCGCGCAGGTGGCGGCGCGCGCGCGCCAGGCCGGCCTGCTGGCCAAGTGGTGGGGCGACATCACGCGCGTGCGCGCCGACCAGGCGGCGGCCGCCGCCGGCGACGCGCGCGTCTTCGCCATGAGCCTCGCGCACTTGCAGGTACTAGCGGCTGCACGCACCCGCCTCGCGTACACTCCAGGGGTGTGGAAAAGAAAAATCTCACGATTCTCACAACCTATTATGGGTTCTGGGTGGGACGCAATTTTGACAATCATGTGGAAGCATGGAAATAGTAATATTACCAAGGGGTTAGTGTATCCTAAGCATATAGGTGGCACTACTACACAAAATAATCATTGTTTTATTAAACAATTGATTATACGATAAATTCGTAAAGCATTCAACATACTTGAGCATATGTTTCTGTAAAACAATGAAAAACTGACAAAAGTACTAAACCTCCTGCAAAACATAATTTAACCACTAAATAAAATTATCCGGTTATTTTCTTTTCAAAGCTCCATCAGAAAAATAAGCAAAAAGAGAACAATAAAGAAACTATACATGTCTCTCTCTAGTTATATTTGTTCTTGTAATGCTTGGTATAGTACACTTACGACCCATTTTACAGCAATTTTGGAGAGTTTTTTCCTCAAACAAATATCGTAAAAACATTTGTCTAAAAAATTATACTGGGTTCTACATTCTAGGAAAGTCTATCGATTATATACATGGAAGGTCAAGTCGAGATTTAGCATGGTTTAAAAATTGCAATGTTTAAAGGTAGCCAGTTTCAAATAGATCCTGGGCTACCATGCAAGGGTCACGAAAATGGATTTCATTATGTTCTAATCACTATTACAGTGAAAGTTTTGAAACATTTTGGATATTTCGTACTGGAGTTATGATAATCCATCCATAAATTATTTCTCTTCCTCGACTGTAGCTTACCATAATAGTTATGTTAGTACCAAGTTGCCATTTAAGTGGTGCGTCTGTTGACTAACAGTTTTCGTAAATAATTTTAAGTGAGTCTGGAAATGAGTTTTATTGTTTCATTAAATTTGATAAATTAAAAAAATTATATGATTTATTTTCAGGCAGCGTTCTTCTACTTGCTTATGGGGCTCATGCTGTCCTTCATTGCGCTGCTGGGAGAATTGGTGATGACCAACAGACACCCAACACGACGTCATCGCAACAAATTGAAGAATAAATTATTCTAGATTACAAACAACACGAAATTAGTATTAAAATTTACTACCTCTGTTTACTCGCAATCGGTTCTGAACTTCCTTATAAGAATGATTTACCGGAAACTAAAATCTAATAAAAATCTCGAAGTTTGAAGTGGAAATAATGCATATTTCCTTCTTAGTATAGAAAGCCGACCACATTCCAGTATCACTGTGTTTTGATGAGTGGTTTTCTGACGTTTATCACTTTATCTATACTAGATGAAACTTGTGTCATGCAATTATAAAATTCGCAGTGAATTATGAAAGTGGCAAGGAAACACAAACTCTTCAACTAGTCGATTTGATCTACTGCAACTATTTGTAAAAATAAAATCTTATTCAAGAACTCTATGCGAGCAAATATTTTATGATCAAAGCACATATTTTTTTCTTTTTCCTCTACCCAAAGGTTTTGAAAAAATAATTTATCAAGTATAATGATTTCTGTATTCGGACTATTTTATAAGATTTATACCAGACAATCTCTAGAGGACACATTCCTTTGTATTCATCCTTTTCTTCACAGTTAAAACAAGATGTAACACTGGGGGAGGGGGGAGTTCCAACGCTGCCTGACTCAGCACACGCTTCTTATAAAATTGTTACACTCTCGTGTCCACAGCACGTTCGTTGGGCGCATTCAGGGAGAGCGCTCCGCAAGTTATTTGCGGAATGGCTGGGAATTGCGCGACACTGCATAAAAGTAAATCCACAACGTTACAAAGTCCGACCTATTCTCTGTCAGATTTTTTATGTTTGAAAAATATACTGGTACGTAAGATAAACAGCGATACAAGCGCCGCGTCCCCGCTCGCAGAGTTAAATGTTTATGCAGCGCGCATATTTTAAGTTCGCAGTGACGGCGCGGAAATAAAACACAGCGCACGCGCTTCGCGGCTGCATAAAAGCTCGCGGCGCTTTATTTGCTGCGGACGGCACAGGACGAGTAGGACGGCGGCGGGCAGAAGAGGACGACAGAGGGCGTGGTGAACGCTGGAGGGACCGGTGGTGGACGACGGAGGACGGGGGAGGAGAACAGGACAATGGAGGACAACAGAACGGGAGAAATGACTGGAGATGGCGGGAGTGGACGGTGAAGGTCGATAGAGCGCGGTGAAGGACATCAAAGGAAAGTGAAGAACGACACACGTCGACAAACAGCGGCGAAAGACAACAGATGATAGAGGGCAACAGAGGAAGGTGGAAAACGTCAGAGGACGGCAGAGAAGAGTGGAGAAGAGAGGAGGACCAGAGACAACGGTGGCAGAGGAAGAAGAACAATGGAAGATAGAAGAACACGACAGCGGACGGCGGAAGCAGGTGGAGGGCGGTGGAGAACGACTGTACACGACGGCAGAGGACGAAAGAAGACTGTGCTGTACATAACGGCTACTAGATGGAGGAAGGATGAGGGAGACAGACGATAGTGGCCTGCTTCTGACAGCTCAAAACGACGAAACAAATAGAGAACGGTACAGCAAAGGAGAAAGTGTACTGGAGTGTGTGTATGACTACACAAAATGGTAAATAAGAGCAGATGACTGTAAATGGCAGTATTTAACGGCGAACGTCATTGTTAAACAGCAGACTGAACCCGATATTTCCAATATTTCGTAGCACATGAGGAAAGTCGAAATATAACTGAATGAGAGTACCACTCGAAAAATATAAGTGCAAATTTTTTTTGGATTTTTGAAACTTAGATAGGAAGTGTATTTTAAATAGTGGCAAAACACTTGTACAAAAAAAATGCATTGATGAAAAAGAAGTAGCTTTGAAATGAATGCCCAGTGATATAAAACTCGTTGTAATCCCTCTTGATTGCATTTTATGATAATACTAAACATAACACCGTTACAGAGTGCATAAAAATGATAATTAAATTAACTTAAAAGCTCATTATTTATCATCGTTGTAACGTATTTATGGTACCGTTCACGAAATAATAATTAATTTTCATTTACAAATAAGCTCATTAACACCTTATTATGCGTTGGGCGATCTCTTTTTATTCCTCGTTCAGACGTTTTTAACAAAGCATAATGAACTTGCACATATGTCTAAAATAATATATTACGTTCACATTTAAATATTAGCTACATTAAGTATTAGCTACATCCAAAAATTTCATATCTTTCATATCAATTTTAAATGTGAAAATAACTTATTCTGAAAAATTGAAGAATACCTAGATGGTAATTGATATACGTACGTACATATCCACACAACTCATTCAATATGAACAAAATAGAGTGTAACTAAACAATTCTATTAAGATATTAGTAGTAAAAACCATTATTATGCTATTAGTAGTGTACGATGAATTGCACTCTCATTGTATAAACAAGTTGAGAAGTAGCAGAATCTGCAAGTAGCACCATCGCGACATATCGTTTGCTGAATGATTATGCTCGTATATAAACACGATTTTGATATCTTTGACCTCGTCGCTTCGCGTTGCATCCTATGTGTTTTCAATTGCTAAACGCGGCGATGCAAGGGTGTTGATGGTTATGTTTGCACTTACGCAGTAAAACATTTTCAATTATTTTCAAGAGATGCCATATGATCTGAAAATTTAAAATTTCATCCCCACATTAAGCATTGGTTAACCATTGTACTTGTCAAAGTAGAAAAGTAAGTGAATACAGCAGAAATCTCAACAAATATCACGAAACTGACCAACTGAAGCACAATACTCTCAGTTGTGTACGTATAAACGAATAAAATATTATGTCAGAGCGCATAAGCTGGCTTCTGTGCTGCTATATTGTACATTAACGGTGCTTCCTATTTACATCGATGCGCAGGCCAGTGTCACCCAAAACCATAAAGGCTTGTGAAATTGATTTGGATTTACGCGTTTTAAATTATCGAAACAAAATTTCAATTTATTATTAAAATTAATTATTTCGTGTTTCCAGGAGTGTCAACTGTAGAGGTCATTACCCCACAAGTGAAATGCATGTCGTATCCCTTGATTGATAAGCCATTCCGGGTGCGTAACTGTAATGTCATTAGTCCCGTAAGTGTAGTGCATTGTTTTGCTGGAGGTGGCAGAGATTTTCCGCCACTGGAGGGTGAGATTCAGTGGCGACCTATTCACTGGCTTGCGGTGTCTTTCACAACCCGGTTATCTTCCAACCAGCAAGGCACCGCCCCTGCCGACACAAGCTGCTCTAAGTTCACGACTTGTCTCCCGGCGTGGCATATCCCTTGAGAAGTCGGCCTTCCTCTCTCGCTAGAATCTGATTTCTCACGCCCACTTGTGTATTGGCTTCCGAGTGTTTTTATCTCTCATGATACCTCCCCCAGTGATGCACAAGTGTTGTAAATTCAGAAATTTACAATCATTCACTGTGTTTTACTGAGTTATGTATGCGTGGTATGGCCTGATACCAGGCACAGTTCCATCCCCCCTCTCCCCCATTTCAGAGCAGCTGGAAAAAACTGCCGATATCGACAATATAGGGAAGTCAGGTGTGGATCGCCCGAGTACTGAAAATATGGCCTGCAACTATATTACAGATTTCAGTTGTCGCCCTTGAGACCTTGCAACTTGATCACCCCTGGTAAAAGCTGTCGACAGGCCTCACGACATATGTGGTAGTGTAGGGCATGTAAGTGAAAGTGTGAGTGTGTGTAAATGAAAAGGAGACAAAAATGAGGAAAGAAAGGTCTCTCCCAATCTGTGAACCGTTTGTTAAAGTACGACTCCAAAACTCGCCTGGAATTGATTCGAGAAACCATAATCAAAGCTACAATTTTCTGCAGACAGTTGCAGAATTCGACCCAGCTACCCAACTAGTGTCAAAAATACTCCGTCGTTCGAACTGGAACACTAGAACCATCTCAGATGGTTTTATACAGAAAGAAAAATTAACGATATAATTTGGGTAAGTGACTATAAGCTTTTATGCACAAAATATGTGGTAAAAGGTGTAGATTTGCATAATTAGTTTATGATGGTTCTAAATACGCGAACAAAAACCTACCGTCACAGCCACGCACTGGTTACCTGCAACAAAAAAATGTTGTCAGTAAATGTGCACAAGTAGGAATGAAGTGAGTAATAAAAAACATTTTGATTTTCAATATAAGTGCTATGATATAAAGAAGGAAGGAATGTATTCATAAATTCATTCATTCATTTATTTATTCATAAATATGTAATACATGAAGCGTTGGGAAAACTATATTTCAAATAATTCGTTTAATAATGTGTTTTCAGGAACACTACCTAAGTAATCTGACGAATTACATTAGATCTTATTGTAGTTTTTCCTATTATATTAAGTTTACTTTGTAAGTCCCAAAGTCGTAGTTCATTGATTTTTGGAAGTATATGAATGCAAATGATTTTCTTATGTGAATTATTTCTGAAGATAATTAACCTTCTGCAATACTTATTCCGCATTCTTTGCCATACAACCATCATTTTACTCGGAAATCGGCCCATATTTTGAAATCAGTCATCAAATGCCGTTTCCAGATCGAAAATCGGACCATTTTTCAGACGTTACTAGTAATGAAAATTGTGCCTATTTGGTGCTGCCACATCAGGTGACAACTTGAACTACTATCGTTGAGGTGAGTAAAGTACATTAAAGGTGACCACACGCTTCACAAATCCTCCGAAAACGTTTTATTTTACGTCGTGTTTACTCGCAGAATCCTTCATTGTCCTACTTTTTTCACTCTTTACCATGAAAATCACCATCAAGCCCTGCATTATGCTGTGCCTCAGGTTGTAATCATTTATTGTTTTTGGTTTCCAATTGTTATTTTTCACACCAGTGACTTCACACTGTGATTGTTATAAAATAGATATTCAGATTTTTCTGATGGGTGTAAAATCACAGCTATCTAGATCACACAGTCTCTACAAAAGGATAGCAAAACAATCTACGTAATTCGTTGACTACAAATTGGTTATATAATCCTAAGCGTTCAACTACATTGTTTAATCTTCCTTATCACTAAAATCTTAAGTTATATCGATCTTCTCCACATTCTAATGCATTAAGTTAATAGTATTTTCAAATAAATAAATATATCAGACTCCATTCATTATTCTTATTAGGCTTAGTACATGGAATTTTATCTCAAGAGGCAAGTTTTATCCCATTCATTTTTCTTTTTTTTTAATCATTTCCTCCCAATAATGTAATTCCAGATTATTACAGCAATGTCTGTCGTCGGTTGCGGTTGTCGAAAATTAAATAATTACAACACATAATGAGTTTTCGGGTTTTAATCGACAAAAGTTCAATATATGGTTGCAATTTCGGTTTTACTGGTCACCTCCTCAAATGGGGATAATAAGATTGATCCTGTAAGTTCTCAGTCTCTCAAGAAACGTAGTAAAAATCAGGGTATAAGATGTTCCCCAAACACCGGCGTCTTATTAGCACAGTATAAAATTATATTGTACATACACTTGAAATTAATGCAACTAAATCTGTTGCCTTTAAATCCACAACCTAACGTTAACCTAATAATATCACAAAATTTCAAGAAATGTTACACTCTCATTAATTCCTTTAACACACAGTCTTCTCTTTCTAAGTCGCAATATTTTAGATCTATTTTATTCAAGATATTTTATACAAAAGTATTCCTAGCACTGAAATTGAAATCGAACAAATCGAGAATAATTAGTTTTACAAGCTTATGCAAAAGCAACAGACACATAAAAAATAAAAATATTTTCGTCGCATTATCACCAACAATACTAGCGGAAAACTACAACCTGCACCCGAACATTCTTTCATGGACTCCCGACCTCCCATTCGCGCTCAGCTCAAAAGCATCAGCGTCGCATATCGTCTGATTTAAAGCGGGTTTAAAATGTTTTACGCTAATGATATCGCGTGTTTGCCACCAAATACCGGAATATAAAGTCTGGACGCAAACACAAATATATGGATGCGCTCAATTATTTACTCGTTGTCGCGTCCATCATTGGCGAGTGTGTTCCGAGGGCTGCGCTAGGGGGAGTGAGGGAAGGCAGCCCCGCCCCTTCTCGCCCTTTGATCTCTCGCTCGCCCAACGCGCACGTGGCGGAACCCACGCGAGGGGCACGGCCGGCGGGCGGCGAGGTGCCCAATCGCAGGCTGCAACTGGAGGTAAACAGAGCCTCGGGCGAGGGGGGAGCTACTTGAAATATCATACATGAGTAGTCTTACAAATCAATGGATAGTGATGTTCTTCATTCTAGTACTGACAAAATAGTGCTCTAAATCCCGCTTAATTTAGATGATTTGTTGTCGCTTGGGCATAATTAAGGGAACATTTTTTAAAATCAATCACAAATCACAGATAGTTTAGTGAATTTCGTTATACGACTCCAGCTAGTGTTTATGAATCAGGTTTAATACACCGACTAACGAATAGACTCGTTTCACCTAAGCCTGGGAATAAATTATCAAAGTAGAGAAAACAAATACAAATCAGTATCGCATCATTTTGGGCTGATAGATAAAAAAGTGAAAACTTGAACGTCGGAGGAAACACCACTCGGTGAATATTTGCATTTATATTGCAATATTGCAATGTGATATCAACTTTGTGCATATGAAAAATATTTAACATGAATGCGACCAGAGATGAATTTAAGTTCTTATTTTGTACTCCAAAATGAAATCTTGCCAGTTGCAGTTTTCCATGCTCCACCAATTGTTGTAGATTAATTGTTAGGGGTATGAAACGGTAAGCAAAATAGTTAATTACTATTACTCGTTTCATTAATTACTACAATGGACTGTCAAGCATTTTAATTGCTGTTTCTATGGATGCGATCTTAAAATCCTTGTTTAAATGGTTGGTTGCTAAGGGGCTAAGTGCGTGTTTACCAACGTAAATTACAAAAAAAAAGTAACAGAAATTTTAATTGCCTTTTCATGCATCAATCTAACGTAACATACAGTTTCCTACACACATGTATATACACGTTCTTATACGAGTAAGGACAATGCCATCAGAAAATACAGTTACTGAAGTTTTGCACCTATATTTCCCTCATAGCAATACACCAAAGTACAGAATTATAAGCATTTCATGCAATGGGTATGGAATGAAAGGAAATATTTCCTACATTTAATCTCAACCTTCACATTTAGGTAAATTCGAAAAGTTCAAAGCGCGTAAGAATTTCTCATTAAGTGAAGTTCAACCGTTCACCACAAATACACAATACACAGGGGAATGTGACACGCTCACAGCTGTATGTAATGAAACGAGTGAGAGCTGTGGGCGTGCGGTTGCGAGTAGTAGTGTGTGTGTCGCGCTATCCTCTGGAATTCTTCCACCCACGCAGTTTGAATGCGGTGCAGTCGTTCTCCAGGGCCGGACTACAAACACCGCGTGGAGGTTAGGTTTTGTTTGCTTGAACAATGGCTTTGTGGTGTCGTGCTAACGTCAAAGATATGAAGGAGAAACAAAATTAGGCGATAATGTTGACGTATATGACAACAATTAGATCGAGATTATTCAACTACAAGTCAGTAGTTATTTACGAGTTGACTGTACTACTTTGGAACCGTACATAGAGTGAGAATGTTACATGTACTAATATTGACCGACTTTTTAATTCAATAAGTAGTAATGCATTGTTAATAATAAAGAAAGAATACAGTTAGAATTACCAAAATACTGACAATGCGCAAAAAGGTAGAATAACAGAGAAATAATGTCGGAGAGTTTAGCATGAACATCAAAAAGTCACGGCAAGATCGCAGTGTTTTCCATGTAAAAAATCACATGTGAGAAGAGGGAATAAAATAAAATTATAGTTGAAAGAACTGACAGGGAAACTGTAGAATATTGAAAATGAATTTGAAATATGGCAAAAATCACAATGGCAAGAATCACGCAAAATTCTGGCATCCTCGAATGTCAAACAATTTTGCAGTATTTCTTGTAATTTTGCCTATTTCAAAAATAATTTCTCTGACGGAGGTAAATCGTATATTTCGTAGCACACCAAGTGGTCAGGCAATTTACGAGTAGATGATGCAAATACAGCATTAAAACTTTATGCGAGAATAGAATATGTACGTGGGGTGTTTGGCACATTCCATGCAAACAAAGGTCTTCTATGCGATTCAGTGACGATGACCACCTCTACAATCACCCCTCATGAAATCACATCCAGAGTATCTGGATAGTTCATCTCAGTGTTGATTAAACTCGAACAAAGGAACGGTGCTATTTATCACAACGGAACACAAGATACGCAGGAAACGGGATATTATATAAGCAGAATTAGCACCCAACAGCTGACAGCGCACACAATGCTATATTAGATTTCCGCGCAATTAACGAACACCCGCACTCGCACATATGAACACGCACGAGAAGACAATTCTCGTATCGTTGGAACGGTAACACATTTTCCCCTCGAATCGATAATGCGTTCTGCGCATATCAGATGTCGCGGTAGAGAAGCGCGAACGCGAGCGCTATCTCTGGGGGGGAGGGGGTTTTGCGCCCTTCGCGGCACCCGAAGCGCCGCCATTGTCCGTCGCCACGCCGCACAATGGCACCAGGTGCGTAATGAAATCGCGCCCTTCATTAGCCCTGAGCGACACCCGACGCACAGTGGGACGAAACGACACCAGAGCTAGTTGGGGTGCGTCGAAATGAGCACAGGCCCACGAATGCGGGGTTGTGTAGTGTACACGACGGACAGTTGGACCACGCGCGCCAGCATTTAGGGCAGCCACCACCAGGGCGCAGCAATTACGCGGCGGCTGGGTGCTTCTCCAAGCAAATCACCCGGCTGGTCGCTCATTAGCCACCTGTGCCTTTGTAACACCGACAGAGCTGAGCAAGGAGCGAAGAAGTTGCGTGAAGTGCGTTCAGTACGAGCGTTCTGATGTCAATGAAATTGGTAATTGGATACGGTGGCCGTTGGCTGTGTTTTTGGCTCCTGTTCCTACGGCTATGGATCATCACTACGCAAGTGCACCTGGCTACGACCTGGCTTCCTTCTCACGTCTTCTCTTCTGGACGTCGACCCTGTAAGGCCAAGAACTTTCTAAGGAACGTTCCTGCCGCCATACGCGCAGCCGGGCTAGGGCACTGTCCTCTGCGCTCTCGGCCTCCCGGCCGTTTTCGTACGCTTCACAACGACCTCGCCACCGGAGGGTCTTTCTCTATCATTCGTTATGTTGTGTGTTTATTAAATGTTTGTCTGCCATCTACTTGGACTATTTTTTCTTAATACATAAGATATACACACTTTGTTGTTTGAGAAACAATTAAGAATGTTTTCCTATATAAATATAAAACATATTTAGAAATTTCTGAAAGAAAAATTTAAAAAGTCTCTTTTGGTTAAGTTGGTTCGTATCCAACTCAACTGCTTGAGTTGAGGCGATATCTTGGATTTCTATTTTAATTATATACTGCAATGTTGTCCGTTCACTATTTGAATAAAATTACGAACCGTTCATCACTTCCGTAGCATCTTTTACACACCTTCGGAAATAAATTTATTAAATCGTTCTTATAACATATTGCTGTTTTTAAACCAGTATAGAAATCGATACAAACGAGATTGAAAATCCCAACATTGTTCTAAAAACAACAAGAATTCCCAAATTTCTGATAAATTCACATTCCGATGCAATAGCAAAATGTTAAGCAGATACATAATTCGTTATACAATCAAAGTAACTACATGTGCAGATCCACTCAAAAACACAAAATCAGTCGTCACAAAATACACTAAAAAATGTGAGACTGATTAACATGAGCAACGTTTCAAACGAAATTGGTCCATATTTTAATCCAGGTTAGTCACTTGTATTTAGAAGGTCCGTATCTCAAAGTTTACTGCTATCCAGCAAAACGTTTCACATTTATGTTCGTCGTTTGTTTTTCGCTGCGCAGGCGCGTGGCTGTGTGGAGCACTCCGGCGCGGAGGGCTCAGGCGGAGCGAGCTGCGCCCATTGTCTCCCGGGCGAATTAATACGCGCGCTGCCCTGACGGTTATGGAGTGGCTAATGACCCCACGGACGCCCCCGCAGCCGCGACCGCCTCTCCGATCATTGAATCGGCGCAAGATGCTATCTCCTGATTAGCGCCCACGCGTCGGAGGGGGCCGTGACGCCCGGGGAAGGGGGCGGAGCGGCGAGTGACAGGGGGCGTGGGAGAGCAGATTTGTGGAACGGCGCGGCGAGGGCCAGCGCGGCGTGGGTCGTATCCAGAGGGATGCGTGCGGCTTTGTGCCGTGTGAAACGCGCAAAGTGAAACGGATCGGCCAGCATGCGGTTCGTGGCTGCGCTGTGACATGGTTGGCTGGTTTCAGACATTAAATGAACACCTGAGCAACGGACAGACAGGAAAGTTTCGATTTATTTGCATACATGAGAGCTCTTAGATACACATCCACAAGAAAAAGTCTTAGTAATTTTCCAATAGTTCAAAATGTGTTTACTTCGAACAAGTTTTGGGTAATTTAATAAGAAAATGTTATTTGCGTTAAACTAACATAAACATATTTGTATGGCATAAAATAATCCTTAAATCTTTGTTATTTTTGCGCATAAATTAGATCAAACTTCTAAAATTCCCGTCAGTAAGTTTTATTTTCCGTTTTTCATATTTTTTCTTCCCAACACCATATTATTCTCCTCTGAAATTTGATTGTCTTAATCCAGTTCTAATTACTCTACAATTGTATGATCTAGCCATTTTAATAACTTCACAGACAATATATCCACAAAGAAACACTTTAAATGTTTCGACCTTGTAATAAATAGTCCACCAATTACAAAATTTAAGCATATATATTAAGAATACCTTTTACGACCCGTAACATATTCGTATTTTTTTCGTTATAAACAGAACAAGCTGTTTCATACTGCCAAAATGCTATTGTCAAGGTTATTTAGATGATCGAATATCAGAAATACAGTATAGGAAAGCATACTTCATGAAAATCAGATTATCCGATCAAGAAATCTGTAGTGCGTATTTGTTGAGAAGAAACGATTTATTGCAACTATTGGTGAGTAATACAAAGGCCGTCATCCCGGCTGTTAGACTTTGTTACGAACTACAAGAACTGTACGTGAGGGGAATAATTTCTGTCTGTGGTTGTTGATTAGTAAAACAAAAACAAACCTCCAGCAGTCCAAATTGCTACACCAGTTGTGACAATACTCCGCAGCGAACACGATAGGGCCACTGCCCACGGAGCGCTCTTCATGTCGCAGCGCGCGCGGCCCTCGCTGCGGCGGCGCCCAGCACACGCGCACGTCACGGCTTCGCGGTGCACCGCAGCTCGGGGGCGGTGAGGGGCGGTGAGGGGCGGGGCGGGGCGGCGAGCAGCGGCGTTTCCCTCCCCACCACTCACGAGGGATGCGACATCGATGTCCCTGTTTCTGTACATGTATTTTAACGCCGATGTTTTTTAACATCGATGTTTCGTGATCTATATTTTTGGTTCTTTTCCGATGTTTTGTTTGCAAATAAAAGTTCACGAGAACACAATAATATAAGTTAAAATATGAAATAGTAACTAGTAGTAACATTGTTATTCATTTGTGACGACCAAAGGAACGCCGTTTGCGCTACCTTCATCAGCCAAACTGTCTCGCCCGAGATGCCCTCCATGCCCTTGTATTTCCTCTCTTTCTTCATATTCATTTCGCACACTGAAATATGGTCAACAAATACCCCTTCATCTCATACCCTTATTCGGTGAATTGATAAACACGAAAACTGTCAAATTTAATTGTAATTCACATGAATTTAATGTTAGAGGTAACTAATCCGGAGCAAAAACATCCTGTTTGTTCCATGCTGTTTCCTAACATACGCCCACAGGGCACTGCAAAGACTTTGGATGAAGATAAAAACTGGAACAGACATACTCAATGGAAACTAGTTTACACTTACGACAACTAAAAATATATGTATTGGAATCTATAGCTGCCAAAATAGTGGAGTGAAAAATTATGATGTAAAATATCCGTCCGTCACTTCATTCTAGTGTTGCGGGTTGCATCTGACAAATATGAAGCGACAACTAAATAAGTTACTGAAGGTTTAACCATACAATTACAATAGAGTAGTTTTCGTAAATATATTCAAACAAAAAATAAAATAAATAACCATCTGTAGCAGAATTGTTCGTGATCGAACGTATTTAATTAATTATTTGTCCTTCTGTTCTGTTAAATAGGTAGGGATGTAAATATCAGTGTAATATTCAGGAAACCACATCTTCTGTTCTTTAAGATGAAGGAAAGGTGGGTAAGGGTACTTCCGGTCCTCTTAAATAATTGCAATCCTGCCGCCCGCAGTAACACTTAGCTACACCATAACAGTAGAGACACGCTATCCCCTTTTCTGTGCACTTGGGAGGTGGCCTTCCAGACTTTTGCCTCAACACCCATCTCTGCGCACTTTGCCATCGCCTTATTCATGACTCCCTGTACTCTCGCTGTCCCCGCCCGCGCCTGTGACTACTTCACATCTGCTTCATTTTTACAAAAACATTTCCCAGACAGTTTCCTAAGCTCCACAAGCATGCTCCACAAATTTTAACTATGTTTGATTTTATGTATATTTGTGAGCTATTTTCCCTAGTTTGAAAATTTGTAAATCGAGATTGGAAAGCTTTCACAAAGAGCACAACTTGACATAAGTGCTTAGGTAAATTTGCGCTCAATCATTTGAGTCAAATATTGAAAGACAAAAAATATTTTTTAAATGTAGAAAGGATTAATACGTAAGAGCTCTTTAGAGAAATACTATGTACGTTTTGATAGTTTGTATTATAACTCTTGGATACTAATATTTACATGATTTCTGACAAATTAATATTTAGTAATTCTTACTGTCGCAAACTTTCTGAAGGGTATATTCTGAAATTCTTTCTTTATACCCTTAATTTATTGAATATGACACAAATCTTGTTTTACACAAAATGATCTCTATGAATACTGAAAATATTTGAACATAACAATTGGAAGCTGCAAATATATCCGGCATCGTTAATTCTCTGAATAACTCTGTTAACTACAATGTTGCAGTTTCACAACTATTTTTTTCTCTCAGCCTCAGAAAGAGTACATTTTAGCGACTATAAAACTGTTCGGACCCCATAACAAATTGCAATAATCTGACAACACTCTAGGATATTGTGAGCCGCATATCCTTCACCATTTCATTCACTTTCACCAGGCAGATAATGTCGGCCGCATTCCCCACCTTCCTGAAACACTTCCTCCCCTCGCCCGGACAGGTATAAAGTGGCGTCGTATTAGGCACAAGCGCCATATTGCTATGAAAGCGCGCGCGACACGCAGTTACATTTTGACACGCATTGCCGGTCGTTACTTCGCGTTCCGCCGCCGCCGCTGCCCTCCAGCCCCCACCGCCGCACTGCCGCCGCCGCCACCATCACCGCCGGCCCCCGCGGCTCCCAGCGTACCCCTCGCCCCTGTTAGCACCGCCCCCTCTGCCCGTGCTGCCACCGCCATCTTCGCCGTCACCACCACTACCTTAGTAGCCGCTGCTCCCGCTACCCCCCTGCGACCACCGCCGCCGCCACCACCACCAGCCCCACCGCCAACATTCGCGCGTAAACCGCCATTTATGTTTACGATCAATCCCCCAGAAACCGCCTCGCGATAAACAATAGCACAGCACAATGCCGCCTCGAGGGGCGGCGGCCGACGTGGGAGAGAGGGAGCGCGTCTTTCGAGAGAGGGGACCTGGAAGGGCAGTCAAATAGTAGCGCAATAGAGTCGAAATTGCACGGAATAGTATAGGGAGGGAGGAACGTATTCGAGAATAAAGTTAAGAAGGTGGTAATGTTAATACAAGTTGTAGGTTGGGTTTTAGAGAAAGTATTAAATGCTGGTAATCCGATGCATGGATGTGGGAACTTCTACAAATGATTCAAACATTCAGATCATTCATGATCAAACAGACTTTGCACATGGCATCATAAGTAGTTACAAACAGTTCCACCAGTAATAAAGTTTTAATATTACCCGATCGCAAAGACGTAAGGCAAAGCAATTACAGAAGAGAGGATAATCTAGTTTCATTTACATATCTGAATAGTTCGTGGCTCGTGCAGGCTAATGGCAGCAGCGGTGGGGGCGCGTTGCAGGCGATTGGCGATTGCAGTGTCGTCGAAATAGGGGTAGCAGATTGTAATGGATTGACGCGTGAGAGAGAGAGTGGGAGAGAGTGAGAGAGAGTGACGGAGAGAGGGAGAGAGAGAGAGTGTGTGTGTGTGTGTGTGTGTGAGAGAGAGCGAGAGTGAGGGAGTGAGAGAGAGTGTGTGTGTGTGAGAGAGAGTGAGAGAGAGTGAGAGAGAGAGAGAGAGAATACGTGAGGCAACAGAGACTTCAATATCATTATTGTCCTTACTTATTGTATCTTATTTCTCTCATCATCACGGCTGAAGTGTGGCGCAAACAAACAATATCGTACAGTCATCAAGTTCGAGCTTTAAATGTTCATATTTTTTCAGAGAAAATTAAGAACGTAAAGTAATGTAGCTGAAATTTCATTCACAGATCTGAAAAATCCTTAATTCTTCCTACGAACCAAGATGCAACAAGCACTCTGGGGAAGAGCGGCAGAGGTTGGCACAGGGAAATGAGTCTTTGGAGAGAGGACGATTTTGCGGAGAAATGGCAGTGTACTACTGTGAAAATTGTACAAAATAGGGGAGGAAAAGGCAGGAACTAACGTTTTAAATGCCTATCCAGGTAGAATATTTTCCTCGTGGTGCGAATAATTCACTCAAGAAGGGGTTGATGGTTCAATATCTGAATGTGAGACGTTTAAAAAAGGATTATAAACTTCAATCTCTTATCACTGCATTCGTGTTTTTAATCAAGTGGTAATTTGTTATTATTTGAAGGTGTTGTAAGAAAAAATTTCACAAATTCTGTCAATTACAATTCTGGAATTACCAAAGGATATTTCAGTTTTTTTTCTTTACTTTGTTCCCTTTTTTATTAATAAGCATCAATTTTGTATTTTCAAAGCACAGTAAAGACAGCGATCAAAATATAATCGTACGACAGGACAAGAACACAAAAAATAATTGTCATACCAATATTTAGAAATCGCACGCGATGAAACTGAAAAGTTTGCATCAAACGACATAGCTGCAAATTACACCATGCAAAACCCCGTGGACGTACTTGGTGGGGGACGCCTTGTGCGCGCGCGGGGCGGTGGGCGCGCGGTGGCCGCGTCGTTAAACCGGTGACTGGGTACAAATCGAGCGCAGAGGGACGCGGCGCCCCCCCCACCCCCACCCGCGCGTCGTAAAAGGCGCGTAAGTAGCCGCGCAATCTTGCGTTTAACGGCCCCTAAACCCAGCGAGGCGCGGCGCGGGCGGGCGGGCAGCCCTCCTCCTGCCCGGCGACGGCCAGCGGACGCCGACGCGCCGGCCGAAGGGGTGCGGAGATGTGCGACGGGTTCGGCAGGCGGAGACAAGAGGGCGGCGGTGGACGGAGGGTGCTGCATGGGGATGGCGAGTGGACGGGCGGTGGGCAGTGGGCGTGCTCAGCAGCGGGTGGGCAGCGGAAGAGTTGAGCCGCGGGGGTCTGTCAGCCGGAGGGCAGCAAGTGAACTGAGCACGGGTGGGCAACCAGTACGCAGTGGGTGCGCAGCCTGTGGGCAGTGAGTGGGCGGCGGGAGGGGAGCCCGTGGGCAGCTAATGATCTGAGCACAGGTGAGCAGTCAGTGAGCAGTGAGTGGGCGGCCTGTCGGCAGTGAATGGGTGGCGAGAGGGGAGCCAGTGGGTAGTGGGTGGGCAGCAGAAGAGTTGAGCAGTGGATTGGCAGCCGGTGGGCAGTGAGTGGGCGGCGGGAGGGGAGCCGGTGGGCAGCGGGCACGGGGGAGGGGGTGGGAGCGAATGTGGAGCAGAAGGGTGCGAAGCAGAGAGCCGCCCGTCGGCAGACGTCAGCTAGCCGGCGGCAGGAGGGGAGGGGCGCGGCGACGCGTGTGCTGGAGACGTGCCAGACGCACTCACCACCAATGACGGGCGGAGACGGTTGGATGAGCAGGCAGAACGAGGGGAGTGGCATTTCGGGAACAAATTAATTTATATTCATTTGTATGCCTAAGTAGTCTCTGAACCCATACACAGTTTCCTCATAGATTCACGATAAAGTGATTCACCGCATTCGCATTCAAAACCTCCACAACAGAAAGCGCTTACACAATGCGTGAGTCGACGCAGCAGAGGGGCACGTAGAGAAGACGAGAAAACGAGAGACTGTGATCGCGATTAAATATTTTACATCTAATCGATTTTCTTTAATAAAAGTATTTGTATACAAAGAATTGTCATCACCCAACTAAGAAAATATAGAAAGATAACGGCACTATTAATATTCGACCTTAAAGTAGCATAGAGTAGTTTCAGGCTTCAAATTTCAACCAAAAGGCCAACTTAGGTCAGATTGAGACGTGAAATGGAAGTGGATGTTCCAACCGAAATAAGAACGCCCGAAATAAAACATGGAAGGTACACGCGGAAGGCGGGGCGCCGGGGCTGCTACGAAGCCACGTGGTGCAACGCGATGTCTCTCTCGCGCCCGTCCGTCCACCCGTGCGTGTGTCGTTGGAAGCGAGGGCGCTCGCGCGGAAGCGATTGGGCAGCGGGTCGCGGCGAGGACACGGACGCCGCCCCCGCGGGCGTTAATGAAGCGCCGTGTCGCCCGCGCCACGTGACGTATGGACGCGCGCAATCAGCTCGCGCGCACCGCCCCGCGGCACTATCTCCCTCGCCCTCCCTCGCCCTTCCCTCCACTCTCGCACTGATTCGCAGACTTCGCCCCTTCCTCTCACGCGCAGCACGTGGTTAGAATTCGCCAACTGAAGTTGGGCGTCCGATCAAGCAGACGAAGTGGAGATTTTCGCTAAAATGCTCCTTTAAGGAAATTTTCTGCCTACTTGTGTAATAAAGAAAAATAGTTTTTGTATTGACACATAGAAAATTTCCTAAGCATAATGACAAGGAATTACTTGCAAGTATTACAAGGACAGGGACAATAAGGCTCAGTGTTCAACTCCCGCGTAGAATCGTGGGTGTTTGCACCGTGTCATTGTGGCGTGGTTGGTAGCTCATTTCATTATTTTTCACATTAGACCCATCATGCTATCTATAACAATTCAACTCTCATGACCATTTGTCTTCAGCTCAAAAACGAATAACCTTCATGGCTAGTGGAGGTCGACACTGTTATTATCTGCCCAGGAAACGGAATGCCACAAACAGGAATGTCTTCTCCTTCGCCTTCACTCGAGAACAAACAATGGCAATCCTTACCAATTATATGTAAATGTTTTAATATCTCTTACAGATTGCCAATTTTTGCATTCTTCATGAAAGATAACTTGATAATCTGACAATATACTCGGATGTCTGGCATTTTTCCACATCTTTCATTCACATTAATTACATCAAAATTATTTCTTCAGTGTTTACGTCAATTCATTGCTTAGTATAATGAATGGCAAGGTATTGATGAGACCTTAAAACATAAGTGATTGAGTGACATACATTTTATGATTTGATTTTTTAAAAATTCCTATAATTAAACTCGGAAGTTAACGACTGTCAAAATAATTATCTTTTTTATCTGTAACTATTTTTTTGCTCTGTTTGTCTGTGAAAACACATTAAGGTCAGAGCTTGCATAGTTTTCAGATATGAACTAAATTATTAAGTTTATTAATTTTGTAATCCATCACGAAATTGACCTTTTCCAAAACAAGTGAGTAAAAAAAAGTAACGACAACCTAACTGGAACAATGAATGGCCTGTGGCTTCACAGCAGCCCCTTTAACTGCCCGTGCTCTACCTCGCCTGCCGGTTACGTTCGTCCGCCCTCGCAGCGCGACCGCTGACGCAGCCCCCTCTGTGGCCGGCGCAGCGCCCGCCCCGGCCGCCGGGAGCGCTCGTTCCGGTCGCGCCGCGGCGCAGCGCAGGCAGCGCGCCTGGCGGGCGGTTAGACCGACTGGCGGGCGGGCGGAAGCGGAAGTGCACACGAGTCGCACGCCTGATAAGGTGAAATTATCGAGACAAAATAGATGAACCGGCTAGAGTAATTAACGGTGCTACAACAGCACATGCATTCTCTAATTAACTGTTGTGTAAGATTATGAAATTGCAACATCTGCTCTACGAATTCTTCATTTACCATTGAAAACACTTACATTTACAATTTGTACTTACACTTTTTCGAAGATTTGTCGAAAATTTTGAAGAAATGTTTGAAATTTTAAGGTGTTGAATGTCAACCTGTCCTACACCAGATTTATAAGCTTACTTAAAAACAAAGCAGTAGAAATATCAAAAAATTATCAAATACAAAACCAATAGTTCGAATTAAATATAATTTATGTATGTCATACCAAATTAGAAATTATTTATAAATTTCTGGTGTGTTAGATTAATTTCAACCATTCATTTGTCCTCAAAAAATTGTATTGCGAACGAGTTTTCAAAATTGCACGAAGAAATATTTAGGCTTGAATAAAAATCCACAGAATGAAATATTTATTAAGTATAATTATTTTAAATACATTATAATTAATAAATAACTTCTTATTAAAATCATTTTTACTGTGTTCAATATCAATTACGATCATTGATAAACGAGGAATTCGTAAATATCTTTAAAATATAATAATAACAAAATAACAATTTTTTAAAAGTTATAAAGAACTTAGAACACCCTCAAGTACTAGGTTAAATTTCTTTTTTGCAAAAAAAAAAACACGATTTAATTCAGACGCGAAATTCCACATCCTATTACATTCCTAAGAAAATTTCACCTTCACCACTGGACGATGCAAATTTCTCGCCTGTTCTTCCTGCGAAGAGAGCGTGCCAACTTCGCACCTAGCGGAAGTCCCTCTCGCAGCCTTTCCCGGTCGCGGATCGGCAGCAGCCTCCTTAATTGCGCGGCGCCCCAAGGCACCGAATTAACCCCCCCCGCGCCCCCTCCCCTCCCCCACTCCCGCGATATATTGCCAGTGGCGCGCGAGGGCGCCGCGGCGAAGGCGCGAATTCATAGAAGCCATTTGTCACGGCGATAATGAATGGAAATAAGTTACGACGGAAGGAAAATAGGCGAGAACATTTTTTTTGTTCTCTCGCGCGTAAATTGGAAAAAATGTGCTCGTTCCGTTCGAGTTCATTATTTACCCACCTTAAGTAATTCGATACGCTTTGTGGGATAGAGGAGGGAATTGCCATAACGAGTGCGTTTCCCAGGCTGGCGCATTCCGGTAAGTGCGTCAGGTTTCCAGGTAATTCTTCTCGATGTGCCAATATAAAAAAATTCCTTTCATAAAATATCTAATTCTAGACTGGGGTAAATATTAAGTAATTCTTAAAAAATCATTACTTTCTAAATAATTTTGTTCTGTTCTAATAAATTTGCAAATAAAAAGATTTAGCTTCGGATTATGAAAACGATATGACATGCACCTAAACGACATTTCATGACAAATATGTCGGTGACAAAATTCTCTCAATATATTATTTTTTACAGAATTTTATTTTAAATTCAAAAGGTAGCTTATTTGGAAGGTGTTGACATGATAGAATAAAATAAATAATATAAAACAGCTTAACCGATTTACATCAGCATATTTTTGAAATGTATAGGCTTAATTTAGAAGGAAGTTCATTTTACCCTACGATTCCTACATCAAAGCCCTGTTTTCTGCTCAAGGATAAAATTTTAATTACCATGTTTGTAGAATTAAACACGTAAAGATTTTATTAAAATGAGCAAAAAAGTACTTATAAGATATTCAATCCATTGCTTCGAAATTGCAAATGAATAGTCTAGAATTACATATTGGAGAGTAGAAGAAGTTAGATGATTTAGATAGGGTGTTAAGAAGCAGGATGGCATTCAGAACGAGGGGAGGAGCGAAATAGGCGAGGCAGTGTTTGATGCGGAATCGGAAAAAAGATGGAGGGGACCGCCCTCACGCGGGAGATTTCGCTCCCCGCGCCGCTATGATCGTGCGTTCGATTTGAGGAGCAGGTAGGCGCGGAGGGTGTCGGGATTAAAACGGCGGTCGGGGAAGGCGGGAGAACGTGCTGGCTCGCGAGACGGATGCAGGGGAGGGGGGGGGAGCGGGGGGGCCTCACCCCCTTCGCTCGATAATTGCAGGACAACCGCTCGGAAGAACAGCGGCCCAGTAGGATTTGGAATGTTTGTGCAGTTGGAGGACTAAACACAGTATTTTTACAACTGGAAATACGAGGCTATATTCGTTAAACAACTTTTTGCTCATTCTGCATTCGATTTTAAATAGTTGTGTGTGCAAATAATATGGCTTACAAAATGTGCTGAAGCTATACAGCTTGATGTGGTGATGCTATTTTCGTATTCAGAGCGGACAAACAATAAAATATTATCCTCTGTTTGCGAAAACAATATTTGTCAATAGCCTCTACTTCAATAAAATTGTTTACATCATAAACGTTATCAGTGTAGAGAAAAATTCACAGAAAATATATTATCACAATTTATACGGAAACGTACCTTTTTGCAAACGCACAACGAAGTCTTTTTTAATTGCTCTTTACGTGATTAATAAAAAAAAGTAAATGAATATTCTGTTATTCTGATTTTAAACAGTATCAGATCAACTATTTCTTATTTAATAAAAACAATCCAATTAACTATCACTGCGATTATTTTTACATAGATTTTCATCTAATATAAATTATTTGCGTGACGCATCAGGACTCCAATGTGTTTTCGATATTATTGTCGTGTAGAAGCACGGTTTCTAACCAAACATACAGTATTACATGTTTTAAATTCCAAAAACATGAATTTCGAAATTCAAAATTTAGAATATATCATATTCAAAATTCAAAAAATAGTATTTAAAAGTTTACGTATTAATAAACAGAATCAGATTCTCGATGCAAAATGTATCAATGACAAACCTTTAAAGTGCTTTGCACCTTTTATCCCTTTTAGTAAATAAATACAAACTTCATGGACACTCCAGACTACTCAAAATACTGTCGAAACTTTTTCACTAACATTTCTGCCTAGAATGGATTCCGAACTTTCACACGAGAGCAATTACATTCAAGAATAGTTGGAAACACAATGAAAAGAAAAGTGCGTTATTCTCGTAATAATAGCGAACAATTCATCTTGCAATGTGAAGAATTCTTCGGTTCAATAAATAGGACGTTCAAGACAAAGGAGCGTAAAATTATACAAATGAGGGGGTGAGAAGTATACGAAGAAAAACTCATATTAATAATAAAACTCCAAATAAATTAAAATACCAATACTGTCATCGATTGCACATATCATCAAAATAATGTTTACAAATTAAGAAAAAATCTACATTATTACAATTTCTACACACGCTCTTTGGAATCCGAAATATAAGTAAATAATTCATGTATTTACACGAAATGAAATTTTGATTGTACTATCAGTAGCTTAGGTCCCTTTAAACACAGTAACACTTTGAAAATTACGAATTGAAGTGCATTAAATTTCGATATTGGTCTTAATTTATTAGAATTCAATCGATCGCATCGGAAAGGCGAATTAGTTTGATAGTGTTTGTGTTTGATACATCGTAATAAACATGATGGTGTGGCAATCAACTACCCACAGAGGGAGACCAGAATGTGATCCCCGACCAATCCAGTGAAGTTGAGGTGAACGCAGCAAATTTGAGGGTAGTTTCCTATGAGGTCTTCAATGTCTTCCACTTCTAATTCCACTACCTCCTCTATCTTCATGTCCATCACATCGTTATTTCACAACGCATACGGCATACTAGAAAGACCAGATGTCAGAGAATGTCAAGATTTCAAACTTCGGAACTAAAACAATTGTGGTGCTCCCCCAAAAATCCATATCATATATAAATAAATATAAGCCATTCCAATAATTTGTAGACCACTAATAATATTTATTAACAAGGAAAACTTTGTAAGTTATTAAGTTTCAATTTTTAATATCACACTAAAAAGGAAACGAAAAGTGAGCCGACGTAATGAAAATTTGCCATGCTCGATTTCCAAAAACCGCTTTTCAACATCGTCCTGTAAGAGCGTTTGGCTAAACCTCAGCCCATGTGTGATCACAACACTCCGCGTGAAAAAATGATTCCGCGTCCCATCAAATACAGAACAATTCACAGCATCAAAAGGCAAATAACATACAACGGGAATTCGCAAATAAAGTAGAACGAGCGCTGCCAACTGACACACAAAAAAAAAAGGGGAAGGAAAAAAAAGATTTTACCCCTTAATTTTTATTGAATATGACACCAAATCTGGTTTTTTTTCACAAAATGATCTTTATGTTACTGGAAATATTTTTGAACCTAACAATCTTTTGGAAGCTGCAAATATCTCCGGCAATCGTTTTTAATTCTCTGAATAACTCTGTTTTAATAAAATGTTTTGCGTTTTCACAACTATTTTTTTTTTTTTCTCTCAGCCTCAGAAAGAATAGAAATTTATGGCGACTATAAACTGTTCGGACCATAACAATTGCAAATAATCTGACACACTCTAGGATATTGTGAGCCGCATATCCTTCCACCATTTTCATTCCTTTTACAGGAGTAATGGTCGGCCGCTTCCCCACCTCCTGAATTCCTCCTCGCCGGAAGGTATAAAGTGGGCGTCGTATTAGGCCACCAGGCTATTGGCTATGAAGCGCGCCGCGACCCGCAGTTACATTTTGACACGCTTGCCGGTCGTTACTTAGCGTTTTCCGCCGCGCCGCTGCCCTCAGCCAGCGCACCTGGGCGCCGCACATCAGCGCCGGCCCGCGGCTCCCAGCGGTACCCTGCCTGTTCGCACGGGCCCTTGCCGTGCTGCGCATCGCATCTCTGCGTCACGACATACCTAGTAGAGCTGCTCGCCAGTACCCCTGCGCAGCCGCGCACCTCCCAGCCGCGACGAACATTGGGTAACGCATTTTGTTACGATTATCCAGAACGCCTCGGCGGATAAACAATAGCACAGCCATGCCGCCATCCGAGGGGCGGGGCGACGTGGGAGAGGGGAGCCGCGTCTTTTGGGAGAGGGGAACTGGAAGGGCCAGTAATGGTAGCCAGCATGAGTCGAATTGCACGGTAGTATAGGAGGGAGGAGTATTTTCAATGATAAGTTAAAGAAGGTGGTAATGTTAATCCAGTTGTAGGTTGGGTTTGTAGAGGAAAGTATTAATGCTGGCTAATCCGGATGCATGGATGTGGGAATTTACCAATGATCAAATATTCATCGTTAATGACTACAGACTTTGCAATGGCATCATAGTAGTTAAAAAGTTTTCATCAGTCAATAGTTCTAATATTTTACCATCCAAGAGTAGGTAAAGCAATTAAGAAGAGAGGATAATTAGTTTCGTTACATGGATCTGAATAGTTCGTGGCTCGTGCCAGGTTGGCGGCAGCGTTTGGGGGCCACGTCTGGGGGTGATCATTCGACGGGGAAGCGGCGATGCAATGGGGTTGCAGGGATTGGCGATTGCGTGTTGTCGAATGGGTGAGATTGTAATGGATTGACGCGTGAGAGGAGAGAGAGAGGAGAGAGAGACGGAGAGAGAAGGAGAGAGGAGGGGAGAGGGAGGGGACGGAAGAGAGAGCGAGAGCGACAGACAGATGAGAGAGAGAGAGAGAGAGAGAGCGAGAGAGAGAATATGTGAGTTAACCGGGAGACTTCGAAATCATTATTGGTTTTACTTTATTTATTTTTATTTCTCTTGGGCCACCGGTGGTCGGCTGAAGTGTGGAGCAAACAAACATATTGTTTCAGTATCAAGTTCAGGCCTTCAAATGTTATATCTCCATCGTTGTTGAGAAATTAAGTTTAGGAAAGTGTGTAGCTGAAACTTCATTCACGATCTGATAAAGTCTTAATTCTGCTTCCTACTTCCTTGTAGAAAAGATACAAAGCATGCTGAGGAAGAGCGGGCAGAGGTTGGCACAGGGAATGCCGGTCATTGCATAGAAGAGGACGATTTTGCGGAGAAATGGCCAGTGAGTACTGTGAAACTTGTATAAAATAGGGGGGAAAGGCGGGGAATAACATTTTTAATGCTTATCCCAGGTGAATAATTTCCTCGGTGGTGCGAATATCACTAGAAGGGGTGATGGTTCATATGTGAATGTGAGGCGTTTAAAAAGGTTTAATTTCAATTCTTATACTGGCTTCATTTTTTATCCAAGTGGTAATTTGTTGTTATTTGAGTGTTTGGTAAGCAACATTTCACAAATTTGTCATTACATTTATGTAATTACCAGGATTTTCAGTTTTGTTTTTATTTTGTTTACTTTTCTATTATAAGCAATCCATTTTGTATTTCATGCATAGTGGAAGACGCTAATCGAATATAATCGTACGACAGGACAAACACAAAAATAATTGGTATCTAATATTTAGAATCGCGCGATGAAGTGGAAAGTTTTTCCATCACGACAAGAGTGCAATTACGCACCCAAACCAGGGGAGCACGGAGGGGGCGCGTGGGGGCGGGGCGGTTGGGCGCGCGGTGGCGGTGTTAAACCGGTGACTGGGTAAAATCGAGCGCAGAGGGACGCGCCCCCCAGCGCGTCGTCAGGGCGTAAGTAACCGGCAATCTGCGTTTTTAACGGCCTAAACAGCGAGGCGTCGGCGCGGCGGTGCGGGCAGCCCTCCTCCTGCCCGGCGACGGCGGGGCCGGACGGCCCGGCCGAAGTGGTGCGGAGATGTGCGACGGGTTCGGCAGGCGGAGACAGAGGGCGGGGTGGAATGGAGGGTGCTGCATGAGGCATGTGAGTGGACGGACGGTGGGCACGGGGCGTGCTCAGCAGCGGGTGGGCGCGGAAGAGTTGAGTGGGGGGTTTGTTGCAGTCCCGGTGGAGTGAGCGAACCCGAGATCGGGTGGGCAGCCAGTGGGAGTGAGGGGGGCAGACGGGAGGGGAGCCGTGGGCAGCTGTGAACTGAGCACGCGGTGGGCAGCAGGGGCGTGAGTGGGAGCCAGTGCGGGCAGTGGGTGTGCAGCCTGTGGGCAGTGAGTGGGCGGCGGGAGGGGGCCGGTGGGCAGCGGGCACGGGGGAGGGGGTGGGGCGAATGTGGGCAGAAGGGTGCGAGCGGAGGCGCCGTGGCAGACGTCAGCTGCGGTGAGGAGGGGGAGGGGCGAGGCGAACGCGTGTGCTGGAGAGTGCAGAGCCCATCACCCCAATTGACGGGCGGGAGGTTGGATGGCGGCAGAACGAGGGGAGTGGCATTTTCGGGAAAATTATTTATATCATTTGTATGCCTAGTATTCTCTGACCCATACACAGTTTTTCGCTCATATTCACGATAGTGTTCAAAGCATTTCGCATCAAACTCACAACAGAAGGGTTACCAATGCGTGAGTCGACGCAGGCCAGAGGGGCCGTAGAGAGACGAGAAAACGAGAGCCGTGTCGCGATTAATATTTTACCTCTAGATTTTCTTTAATAATTTGTATAAAAGAATTGTCATCCACTAAGAAATATAGAAGATAACGGCACTATTAATATTCGCTTAAGTGATAGAGTAGTTTCAGGCTTCAATTTTCAACCAAAAGGCGCACTTAGGTCAGATTGAGACGTGAAATGGAAGTGATGTTCCAACGAAATAAGAAGCCGACATACACATGGAAGGACACGCGGAAGGCGGGGGCGGTGCTACGAAGCAGTGGTGGCAAACGGATGTATCTCTCGTTCGTTTGTCCGTGCGTCGTATGGAAGCGAGGGTCGCTCGCGCGGAGCGATTGGGGCAGCGGGTCCGCGGCGCGGACATGGACGCGCCCGCGGGCGGTATAATGGAGGCCGTGTCGCCGCATGACGTATGGACGCGCGAATCAGCTGCAGAGCGCACCGCCCGGGACTATCTCCCTCGCCTCCTCGTCTTCCTCCTCTCTGAACTGATTAGCGACTTCGGCGCTTCCTGCTCACGCGCAGCACGTTGGTTAGAATTCGCCAACTGAAGTTGGGGCGTCGATAAGCGACGAGTGGGAGATTTCCGTAAAATGCTCCTTTAGGAAATTTTTGCCTATTGGTGTATAAGAAATAGTTTTTGTATTGAAATAGAATTTCTAGCATAATGAAAGGAATTATTGCAAGTATTTACAAGGAAGGGACAATAAGGCTCAGTGTTCACTCCCGGCGTAGAATCGTGGGGTGTTTGCCACCGGTGTATTGTGGGTGGTTGGTAGCCTCATTTCTTATTTTTCAATTAACCATCATGCTATTATAACATTCAAGCTCTCATGACCATTTGGTTTCAGCTCAAAAGAATAAGCTTCATGGCTAGTGAGTGACACATGTTATTATCGCCAGGAAACGGATGCCACAAAGGAATGTCTTCTCCTTCGCTTCACTCGAGAACAACATGGCATCCTTACAATTATATGTAATGTTTTAATATCTATTCAGATTGGCATTTTGCATTCTTCATGAGATAACTGATAATCTGACAATTAACTCGGATGTCTGGCATTTTTCCCACATCTTTCATTCATTATTAGCCATCAAATTATTTCTTCAGTGTTTCGTCAATTCATGCTTATATAAATGAATGCGCAAGGTATTGATGAGCTTAAAACAATAAGTGATTGCGTGACTACTTTTTATGATTTGATTTTTTAAAAATTCTATAATTAAACTCGGAAGTTACGACTGTCAAAATAATATTTTTTATCTGTAATATTTTTTTTGCCTCTGTTTTGTCCTGTGAAAACACATTAGGTCGAGCTTGCTAGTTTTCAGATATGAACTAATTAATTAGTTTATTAATTTTGTAATCATCAGAATTGACTTTTCAAAACAGTGAGTAAAAAAAAGTAACGACACTAACTGGACAATGAATGGCCTGTGGCTTAAGAGCCCTTTAATGCCAGTGCTCTACTCGTGCGTTAGTTCGTCGCTCGCAGCGCGACGTGACGCGCCATCTGTGGCCGCGCAGCGCGCCGGGCCGGGAGCGTCGTTCCGGTGCGCCGCGGCGAGCGAGGCCAGGCGGCCCCTGGGGCGTTAGACCGACTGGGGGGGGGGAAGCGGGAAGTGCCACGAGTCGCACGCCTGATAGGTGAATATCGAGACAATAGATGACAGGCTAGAGTAATAACGGTGCTACACAGCACATGCCATTCTCTAATTACTGTTGGTGTAGATTATGACTTGCAATCTGCTTACGAATTCTTCATTTACCATTGCAACATTACTTTACAATTTGTACTTACCTTTTTTTCGAAAGAATTTGTGAAAATTTTGAAGAAATGTTTGAAATTTTAGTGTGTTGAATGTCACACTGGTTCTACACCAGATTTATAAGGCCCTTACTTAAAACCAGCGTAAGAATATAAAAATTTGGGAATTACAAAACATAGTTCGATAAATATATTTATGTCTGGTATAACAAATTAGCAATTATTTATAAATTTCTGGTGTGTTTAGATATATTTCAACGCATTCCATTTGTCCTCAAAAATTTGTATTGCGAACGGTTTTCAAAATTGCCGAAGAAATATTAGGCTTGAATAAAAATCACAGATGATATTTATTAAGTATAATTATTTTAAATACATATAATTAATAAATAATTCTTATTAAATCATTTTTACTGTGGTTAAATATCAATTAACGATATTGATAAACGGGATTCCGTATATTTTAAGAAATATAATAATGAAAAAATACATTTTTTAGTTATACAAGAACTAGGCAACTGCAGGTCTAGGTTAATTTTTTTTTGCAAAAAGAAAACGATTTAATTCAGTCGGAAATCCACATCTATTACATGCCTAAGAAATTTCAGCTTCCCCACTGACGATGCAACTTCTTCGGCTGTTCTTCTGGGAGAGGTGCCAACTTCGCCCTAGCGGAGTCTCGCAGCTTTCCGGTCGGGATGGGCAGCAGCTCCCTTAATTGCGCGCGCGCCAGGCACGAATTACCCCGCTGCCCCCTCCCTCCACTTCCCCCCGCGATATTTGCCAGTGGCGCGCGAGGGGGCGCGGGAAGGCGGAATTCCCAATAAGCATTTTGTACGGCGATAGTGAATGGGAAATAATTACGACGGAAGAATAGGGGAGAAATTTTTTTGTTCTCTCGCGCGTAAATTGGCAAAATGGTGCTCGTCTCCGTTCGGAGTTTCATTATTTACCCATTAGTATTCGATACGCTTTTGGGATAGAGGAGGGAATTGCATGACGAGTGGATTGTTCCAGGCTGGCGCATTCCGGTAAGGGCGTCAGGTTTCCAGGTAATTCTTCTCGATGTGCAATATAAAAAATTCTTTCATAATATCCTAATTCTAGATGTGGTCAATATTAAGTAATTTTTAAATCATTACTTCTAAATAATTTGTTTGTTTAATAATTTGCAGATAAAAGATAGCTTCGGATTATTAAACGCCATTATGATGCCCTAACGACATTTTGGAAGAATATGTGGTGACAAAATCTCTCTCCAATATATTATTTTTTACAGAATTTTTTTTAAATTCAAGGTAGCTATTTGAAGGTGAGTGATGAATAAATAAATAATATAAACAGCTTAACCGATTTACTCAGCATATTTTTGAATGTATAGGCTTAATTAAAGGAAGTTCATTTTACCCTACGATTCCTACATCAAGCCCTGTTTTCTGCTCAACGTATAAAATTTTAATTACATGTTTGTAGAATTAAAACGTTAAAGATTTTTCTAAAAAGAGACAAAAACAAGTACTTTATAAGATATAATCCAGCTTCGAATGAAATGAATGTCTAGATACATATTGGGAGTAGAAGAAGTAGATGATTTAGATAGGGTGTTAAAGCGGATGGGATTCAGAAACGAGGGGAGGAGGAAATAAGGCGAGGAGTGTGATGGGATCGGGAAAGAGGAGGACGCCCCCGCGGAGTTTTCGCCGCGTGTGCGTTCTTAGGAGCAGGTGGCCGCGGGGCGATTAACAAACGGGTGCCGGGGAGGGGGAAACTGCTGGTCGCGGGGGGGGGGGGGAGCGGGGGGGCTCACCCTCGTCGATACTTGCAGGACACGTCGGAAGACGCGGCGAGTAGGATTTGGAATGTTTTGTGCAGTTGGAGGAACTAACAGTATTTTACAACGGAAATAGAGGCTAATTATTGTTTAAACAACTTTTTTGCTCATTCCTGCATTCGATTTTAATAGTTGTGTGTGCAATATATGGCTTCCAAAATGTGCTGAAGCCTATTAGTACAAGTGATGTGGTGTGTATTTTCGTATTGCAGAGCGACAAACAATAAATATTTATCTCTTGTTTGCGAACATATTTGTCATAGCTCTACTTTAATAAAATTGTTTACATCTAAACGTTATCAGGTGTGAGAAAATTACGAAACTATATTATCACAATTTATTACGAAGCCTTTTTGCACAGGCCACACGAAGTCTTTTTTAATTGGCTCTTTACGTGATTAATAAAAAAAGGTAAATGATATTCTGTATTCCTGATTTTACGTATCAGATACTATTTTTATTTAATAAAAAATCCATTACTATCCCTGCGATATTTTTACATAGATTCATCTAATTAATTATTTGCGTGACGCATCAGGACTCAATGTGTTTTAGATATTATTGTGTGTAGGCAGGTTTCTAACCAAACATACAGTATATACATGTTTTAAATTCCAAAACTGATTTCGAAATTCAAAATTTAGATTTCATATTCAATTTCAGAAAATAGTATTTTAAAAGTTTACCGTATATAAAACAGAATAGATTTATCGATTGCAAATGTATCATGACAAACTTTAAAGTGGTTATGCACGCTTTATTCCCTTTTAGTAATCATGCAACCTCATGGACTCCCCCGACTTATCAAACCCTGTGAAACTTTTCATAACATTTTGCCTAGAATGGATTCCGGAATTTCACACGTGAGCAATTACATTCAAGAAAAAAAATTAGGTTTTGGAAACACAATGAAAGAAAGTGCGTTATTATCGTATAATAGGAACAATTCATTTGCAATGTGAATTCTGGTTCAATAAATAGACGTTCAGAAAAGGAGCGTAAAATTATACAAATGGGGGTGAGAGTTCGAAGAAAAACTCATATTATAATAAAACTCCAAATCAATTAAATACAATAATGTCAATCGATTGCACATATATCAATAATGTTTACAATTAAGAAATTCATTATTTAAATTTCTACACCGCTCTTTGGAATCCGAATATAAGTAATATTCTGTATTTAGCCGAATGAATTCTTGATTGTCTATCAGTAGGCTTAGGGTCCCTTTAAACCCCAGTAAACTTTTGAAAATTCGATTGAAGTTTGCATTAAATTTCGATATTGGTCTTAATTTATTAGAATTCATCGATGATCGGAAAGGGCGATTGTTTGATAGTGTTTGTGTTTGATACTCGTAATAACATGATGTGTGCAATAACTACCACGAGGGAGACCAGAATGGATCCCCGACCATCCGTGAAGTTGAGGTGAACGCAGCAAATTTGAGGGTAGTTCTATGAGGTCTTCATGGTCTTCCACCTTCTAATTCCACCTACCGTCTCTTTTCATGTCCATCAATCGGGGGTTTATTTCACAGGCCCATAGGCATACTAGGAAAGACAGAATGTAGAGAATGTTAGATGTTCCAAAATTTCGAAATAAAACAATTGTGGTGCTCCCAAAAATCTATCATATATATAATTTAGCCATTCCAATATTTGTAGACATAATATATTTATTAACCCAGGAAACTTTGTAAGTTATTAAGTTTCAATTGTTATATCACACTAAAAGGAAGAAAGTGAGCCGACGTAAGATATTGCCATGTCGATTTCCAAACGTTTTCAATATCGTCTGTAGAGCGTTTCTAAACCTACGCCATGGTGTGATACACATTCCGCGTGAAAAATGATTCGCGTCCCATCCCAATACGAAATTCACAGATCAAAAGGCCAATAACAAACAACGGGAATTCGCAAATAAAGTAGAACGAGCGCTCAACTGACCATGCGCGCAGAAACCAATCAAGAGGCAGCTGGTGCGGTAGCATGCGGGGGGTGCAGCAGAACGGGGGGGGGGCGGCCTGCCGGCACACGCCGGCTTCCGCGGGCACTCCACACTCGTCCCACTGCCCCGAAGCGGGGGGGAAGTGCCGCCCTCAACCCTTTCTCGCCGCTCCCACTTCCTTCCTTCCCGTGGGGTTGTTCCGCCCCACCGGTGCCTTCGCCTCGCCATAAATATTACCATCCCGGCACGTCTCGCCTCCTCTCCAAGCCTGTCCTAACATCTCGTTTTCGCCTAAGTCGTCTACATCA
>BOPP01000087.1:1604289-1614502 GCA_017312745.1 Gryllus bimaculatus | reverse complement strand
TACAATCTCCGTTTCGCCTCAACGTCCGTCCTCACCATCAACTTTATTCCCGAAACGCACCCTTGCAGCTTTCTTCCCGTCCCAGTTTGCTTCTTACCGCCACAACCTCCACACCTCTCTGAGCCCCAACCTCGTGTCGTACACCTCTCAGACCAGCCTGTTTTGACCCAATTTCCGCCCTGAAAGCAACCCACCTCCACTTCGATCCATCCCTAACTTTGACCCGTTATGCTCAAATCTGTCCGCTCTAATCTTCTACTTACTCTATTCTGCCCTGTTTGGGCTCGCCCCCACCTTGAAGGTCCTCTCATCTCACGTGTCCAGCTCACACATCGCCCCGCCCTGGACTGCCCTGCTCCACCCCTTTAGCTCCGCCTACCCCATCTCAAACTCAGCTCAGCTGCGACCCGCCTCAACTTTCATCCTCTCGCTCTGCCTCGTCTCCTCCCCATCCTTATTCAACGTTCTTCCTCTCTCCCTCCTCGCCCCATCACGGCCCCATCTCCTGAGCAACGTCACTCCACTCCTATCCACCCTATTTTCCTCCCCCTTTTAATCTCCACCTTTTTCTTACCAACCACTATCGCCTGCTCACTTTGCTCCGCTCCCAATCTGCACCCGCACCGCTCCCCTCCCTACACCATCTCAATATCGCTTCATCCTAACCTTCATCCTATCGCATCATCCGGTTCCATCACCAAATAAATCCCACTTCGCGCTGTCCCATCCCACCTCAAACAAATATCCCCTGCGACCTTCGCCAAAATACACCCCGCAGGAAGCCAACTTCCTCTCTGAGCCTCCCAAACTAATTCCCGTTCACCTCTCCCTTCCAAATCCCAGCGTGGACCCAATATTCTACCATCCATTTGACTCACCAAGTGTGTATGAATCCACTTTTCTCTACATCACGTTGCTTTTCTCTATAAGAAGTTTCTCCATTTCAGATTTTCCACAAGAGAAAATTACTCTTCAGTTTTAGATTTTACAAGTGTACAATAGAAAATTAGATTCATTTGCGCTTAAACACACTGACAGGGCGTCGTCCGATCGTCAGAGAGGAAATGATTCTTTTGTGAGGAATACATCTTTCGGGAATATGAATTTTTAACTCAGTATTTCAACCATGAATGATTCGTCACAATCTTACTATTCTAAGCAATATAGTTTTTCTCTTCCTACTTGTTGTTGTCAATGGTGTCGTTCTTGATTTAATCAACTTCCTCTTTTACATTGACTTTCATTCTGCATGTTATAGTCAAGGCTCTTACAAGTGTCATAAATAATTAAAACTGAAGTGTGACAGAACTTTCTTCTTCTTCATCTTCTTCTTCCTCTTCTTCTTCTTCATCTTTTTCTTCATCTTCTAATAATAATAATAATAATAATAATAAGTATTATTATAATTGTTATTATTATTATTATTATTGAATTTTTTATTAATTATATAAACTATGGCGAGTAAATTGAAAATCCATCGATATATTCAACTTCTCTACTTACATCGAATCCTACGTTTGTTTTGAAATAGTCATATGTAGCTGAAAGTTCTTAAATTCTAATAGATAAAATTCATTTGAAAGAGAAATTGCCATCATGAAGACACAGAACGGCAAATTATATTGCATTATCCGACGGGAATGAATATCTTCATATTAACAAATATACGAAAATGAAGGCTGGCGTCGATTTTGGTGTAGATTTTAAAATTGCTTTACATTCACTTTTAATTTTCTATATAATCCCCAGTATCTGAAGCCCAATTCTCACTCGGTACCCTCGCGCTGTCCGTCCGCGGACTCGCAACGTCTCTCCGCCCCTCTCCGCCTGAACGGCGTGCCGGGCGCGGGGAGGGATGACGCCAACGGGCTTTCGAGAGATTTCAATTACCGAATCGAATGCGCCGCTTCATGACTCTCTAATCAATTTTTACCCGGCAGCTTCTTTGAAAAACAAATCGACGTTCCGGCCCTGGCTGCCATTTCCGCTCTCCAGAGCTTTTGCTTTCCGCGCCCGCGCCCCTGAATTTCCACATGGAGGCCCTCGCTGCGCTCATTTCGCGCAGCGCAGATTTCCACTGCAAACCACATACACTGTGATGAAAAGTATCCGGACACGTCCAATATGGTGTTATGGTGTGGTCGTGTTTTTAATGGAGGGGGCTGGCACCCCTCGTTGTTTTGTGTGGCACTTTCTTGTGGCACACGTCACTGGGCTACGTTGTTTTAAACTACTTTTTAACTACTATGTTTTAAACACCTTCTTGCTTCCCTACCAATCGTTATAGCGAAAATATCTAATCTGTAATTGAATGAGGAAAATAAACAGGAAAATGGAAACTTAGAATACTGATTAATAGGTCAAACCTATTAATCGCCCATTTCGGTAGCTCCGCGACATCAATTCGAAATTATACACGGCTGAGAGTACAGTAGTGAACTTAAAATTTGTAAATGAGCAAGGCATACATAATTCAAATATTATCAAGTTATTTCGTATTGTGTCGCTTACCGCCACTTTAGACGTTTATAAAACGTTATCTTTCCTCGAGTTAACGTGTACACAGATATATGGTATGGACGGGGTACGGTGTTTCACTTGTTCACGCTATTTCTTAATATTTCCCTAGAGAAAATTTAATCATCACGATGAAATTGATAACAATAGACTTCTTCCTACCTAGTGAATCTGAACTAGTAGTAATAATTATAAATATGGACAATATTGCAGGTTTCATTTTCATAGTACTGAGTAACGATTCGTCCCCTCCTCCCACATCCAACAAAATGTTCCAAGAAAACTTGTGCAGATAGTAGTCAATTCCCATCTATTTTTATTTCACATGACCTCCTGGTTTCTGTTTTCAATTCACCCTCTTTCGAATCATCTTCATTGTCCCCTTGGCCGACCACACACATTCTAGAATTTAATACGACTTTTCAATTTCCACTCATAGTACCATGAAACTGGGAGGTTGTAGCTTCGGGGCCGTGTCACCCGCCATGCCTTCCCCGCCACCTGTTCCGCCGAGCGTTTCGACCCCCTGCCCCCCGGACTACCCCCACGTGAGCGGGGGCGCGTCGCTCTCCCCCCTCCCTGCGACCCGCTCGCTCGATCGGGGTTAATTTGAACATTATTTAATTACGGGAAAGGCTCCTTTTACAAAACACTCCATCGCCGGACGCAACAGGCCACACCTCGCGAACGTTTCAGCGTTTAGAGTTTTTTTACCGACGATGAACACGACAGCAGGGGATGCGCGCAGATTCATTAATAACCGCTCGATTATTAAGGTCTTTTTGTGTACGTCGTTCTGATCGATTAGGACCCTTGCAACTTGCAGTTGAGTGGAGATAATTTATTTTTCTTTTGTTTTACATTCAGTGTGAGCCTGACGAAATCGAGTGAGTACATTTCATTGAAATCCCACTCTACTCATAAACAGTAGTGAAAGGTAAAATGACAAAACATATTTTTGACGTGAAACTTCTTTGCTTTTGAACAGCATTTGTGTCTTGCTAATACTCGATTTAAAGAAACATTAAAATTAAATATCGTTTCAATCCTTTCACCTGTCCTACTTGCGTTTAATTTTTGATATCTTTTGTACAGTGTAGAAGCCATTACTCTATCTGTTTACTAGCTTTAATGTGAATATCGACCAACTTGGAGCACGCTACACGTTATTCCTCGAGGCCCAGTCATATTTAGCCCAGAGAGATTAGAGTGTCTTTAATCGCTATGAGAAATAGTATTTTCGACTGTATTCATTAGACAAGGTAGTTATCCAAGTTATGAAATAATATTGTTTAAATAATAGTAATTTAAAACGTTTTCGAATACTTTTGTCAGCTTTCATGAATTCCGCGAAATTAGATATTTCTTGAGCGAGATGAAGTCTTTAAAGCAAATTGATGCCATGTTTCTTGCAGTCAAAGCAGCACCCTCTGGGAACCAAAATATTCTAGCATTACGTTTTGCGGTGATTATGGACGCTGGTTACGGACGGTTACACCCAGGTTACACCGCCTCTCGTATGTTTTGACTTCAAAAAACGTGGCGGCCGCTAGTTCGACGTGCCTCCGCCAATAGCGCTAAATCTATAGGGACAGCCACTCTTTGTAGTATATTCTAGGTCGTTGGGTCCACATGAGTCGACGAGCGAGGTGCCAATAGCGCGGCAGCGGCTGGGGCGGGGCCACGAGGGCTATCGACCTGAGCGCACGTGGATCGCACGTGTGAGCTTCCCGGGCCCCGAATGAAGCCGCCCAGAGGCTGCGAGCGCGGCGCGGCGCGGCGCGGAGGGCAGCCCAGGGACTGTTCGTGAGCGCGCGGCCGCCGCCGCAGAATTTGGCGAGTCCACGCTCTGCGGCTGCGCTCCCACGCGCTCTCGCGCCGCGGACCCAGTTACGAGCCCCAAAGCGGCCAGCGGTGCGCGGGGGGCGGGGCGCTTGGAATCCACGTCAACGACCGAAACAGGACGCTTACCTCGGAAGATTGTCTTTTACACTACATACGTAGCGTATCACTACACTGTTTGTAAGGATAGTGCTACAAACATTGAAAACTATGTCATAATCGTCATATTGATGAGTTCTTTAGGTTTTTCAAAAATTTCACAAATGTAATGTTTTTATACTTCACTTACGTCGTTACTAATTACATTACGGGCGTTTTTTATATATTATTGAATTTGTGAGTACAAAAGTTTCAAATTATTTCTTATGAAGTTTCTTGGATACTCAAACGTTTTCAGAAAAAAATGAGCTTAAAATTGCGAATTATCAGAAAAGCTCAAACAATATTTTCAAAAATGACACTCTTTCATTGTGATCACATTTTGATTCATTATTTTTATATTTCAATAAAGTACACAAAAATATTTTTTGAAATATCTCTTAAGTCGTTAATTAAAGACACTTTCACACTTATTGCATTGTCGCAGAAAAACGTGTTCAGAGAGAATTGTTTTTAGAGTTTTCGAAGTTCGAAGTATTGTTATTAAACAATCGGATGTTTGGTTCACTTGAACTGTATACTGGTGACCAATAATACATTTTTCGATAGCGTTTTTTACTTTATTATGCATGTATATTAATAATCCCTAAGCGCAATTGCTGATAGACCTGTATGTCACATACATCCGTGGGTACCACTACTTATTTAAAAAAAATAAAAGTTTAAACAATTATCATTAAGAATAACGTTTTTTAATTGTAGTTTGCAAAACTCCCACACGGCTCCCCGTTTCACTCAACATTTGACAACTTCTGTTACACAACAAACATACGACAAAAACTAATTTCATACAATTTCACATGATGACGTAAACCGAACTGCATCACCACGCGAAGCACACAGGACGGCGTAGGCTCGAGGGGGGTGTCAAGCAAACTACAGAACAGGTGTAGGTCATTTCTTGCGAGCAGCGAAGGCGACGACGCGGGGTAAGGCAATTCATTTGCATACGAAACGAGAGGCAACGCGGAGGGCAATTCCGCCTAGACTGTCTCTCGCTTATTAGCCCTTCAGGTGCAGGGCGCGAAAACGGTCGCGGAGGGGAGGATGTTGGGTATACAAACGACAAGGGTGGAGATAATCCTTCTCAAATACTTTCGTGGAGTTCGCTGTAATATACAAAACTTAATATTGCAATTGCACCTGCAATTAGGTTAATTTATTTTCACACAGTTTTGTCACTTCAATACCACATTTATTTAAAAACGTACAATACTTCACAATGTCTGTGTTTTAAGCCTTGTAGACTATCGCCTTCAGTGCCGCCTATGTCCGCATTAACTTTGCATTATCTAATGTCGTAATCTCGTCCTATGCAAAAACCGTTATATTACTCTCAAATTCACCCTCTTACTCACCTTATTGAAACACTTCTGTCACTATCGTCACGTTATCACAGTCAACAACATCACGACCGTCTCATTCCCCTTGGTTGTGCTCAACATACACCATCAAGACTTCCATCATTCATATCTCCCTATTTCCGATTTCTGGTCTAATATAAGTACTACACTAAAAGTGTGAATCGTACCCCGAATTCACTTTTTCTCCGCTCCTCATCGTCAGATTTTTACGTCTGGACTTTCCGACTATTCTATCTCCTTCCGCATTTCTGCCACCGTCGTCTCTGCAACTCGTCATCCCTGCCTACCTCGTCCGCACGTTGCCGACTTGACGGTGCTGAGGGGCAGCCGTGCGAATTGGCCGCTGCATCATTTAACGTCACCAAGAGGCGCGGGCGCGGCGGACTCACCGCTGCAGCTGCTGTGCAGGGGGCTCAGTAAACCTGCAAAGCATCCGACACTACGCAACATCCTTAAGGAATCTACGAAGAATCCTGGAAGGTACCTGGGTAGCACAATATTTAGGGCAACATGGTGTTCACACAAGTTTTTCGGTCCTTGTCGCCTCACGTGTTCTTGAAGGCAGATTTACATTCCGACTTCTTTAATTGGATGTGAAACTGATCAACTATTAAATATATATTTTTAAGTGTAATCATATGAAACGTGAAAATAAATTAATTTATCAATGCGTTTATAAAGCAATAACATGTATGAATACGATCTTTCTGTGGGTTAAATTGTAATTAATGTGTCATGAATGACTCACCCTTCACGTATGTACCAACGCTCAAAAGGCCACTCATAAAATTCGATCAGCAATAAGAATGAAAATGTATTTTCGATTAAGGAAAAATGCACTACTTCACTAATACTAGGGGGAGTGTTTATGACACTTTATAATGCTATGACAAAAGTGTCAGGTACAGAGTGAAGAGAAGCGGGAGAAGACAACCGGATACAGGATGATCACTTCGCGCCCCCGCTTCCGCACGCGCATTAAAGCCTCGCGGCCGACAGCTCCCCGCGCATCGCGGCAGCGGCGATGAGCTATTTCGAGGGGCGCCATCGACACTAACTAGATCCCGGCGGGGCGCGCGCCTGCCGCCGGCAGCAAAGCCGCGGGCCGGTGACGAGCCCTGAGCGCCCCTTCACATCCCGCCCCGACACACCCACGTCGCCGTCACAGCCACTGACTCTGCAACTCGTCGGCCCAGGCTGAGCCGCTCCCGGCGTCCCCGCACCCGGCCCCCACACGCCTGGCACTCCCACTCCTCACCCAGGCACCTCCACTCAAGAACTCCTCCCTTTACTCCCGGCGCCGACGACTCTGCTCGACAAACCGGCTCCCGGCCTCCACACCCCCACCCGCAGCCCAGACACCTCCGCTCCCGTCACAGTCGCTCACGGCAATGGGGCGACGAGCAGCGAGGCAGCGGGGCGGGGGAGAGCGGGGCACGGGGAGCGGGGCGATGGGGAGCGGGGCGACGGGGAGCGGGGCGACGGGGAGCGGGGCGACGGGGAGCGGTGCGACGGGGAGCGGGGCGACGGGGCAGGCGCGATGAGGTGACGGGGTGAGGCTGTAGTGCGAACGCTACCACCGCCATCGCTCGCTGGGCGGTCGACGCCGCTCGCGGTCGCCCCCACCGGGCCGTGCGCTGCGCCACCGCCCTCCGCCCACACCGCATTGTCGCCGCTGCCCTCTGATCGGATGACGCAAAAGCGAGAGCACAGCTGGTCCTGGCGGAACTCCACTTTGCCCCCTGACCGCCCGACGTCACCACGCGTCCAATATCGGAGTGAATTGTCAAGAGAAGTGGCTACTCTAACTTCTCTATACGAATTCTCTTCACAATGGTATTTTTTGAATTGAAAATATGTTGCATTTTTTTCATCATGGATTTTCTAAACCACCATACGTTTGAAAATTCATCCATTTTCAAATCATTATTACTTTCTTCGTAAACAATATAATATGGCTGTATTCCTTACACTCAGAGTAAATGCATGTTCATAAGACTATTCACTGAGACACAATTGGATGAGTTATTTTCAAGGTCGAACATACGTTGACCTGATTAAATCTGATATTTGGCTTTACATTATTCGTGATAAGTCGTCGTTTCATCTCATTTTTGCCTTTTGAATCGAACTACCTCTAGATCACATCGTTGATGTGCTTCAAACCTCTGTCGCAAGCGCTTCATACCGGCTAAATTCACTCACCGTCACCCCTGTCCCCTGTGTGTCCTCCATTATCGCCGAACCGTTCCTGTGACCCGCCCACACACGGCTCGCTTCCATTGGACCCTTCTCACCCCCGACCCTCCCCGCCCCGCAGTCCCCAATCTGCGCCGACCCTCCCTGCTCTACTCTGACCTTCCTACCCGTTCCGGCCGACCGTCCCCGATCTACCCTGAAACTCCTCCCCGCTCTTTCTCACCCTCACCGCTCCACCACGACCCTCTCCGCACTGCCCTGACCCTCCCCGCTCCGCTCCGCTCCTCCCCACTCTATCCAGACACTCCTTCCCGCTCCCACCCTACACTCCCCCTCGACACTCCCCGATCCAACACTCCTCGTCCCGCCCCAGCCCCATCGCAAACTTCATTATCTGCTCGGCAGAGAGCGGCGCACGAGCCGGCTCGTCGATTATGCAGGCCCACTACAATTGACTGCGGCGCGCGTTTGCACGTCGTGAGCGGGCGCGCGGGGCCGGGGACGGGGGCGGGCTGCTGCGGCAAAGGATCGCGGTGGGTTTAGTGCCTTGCCACCTGCCGCCAGCCCGCCGCCCGCTGTGAAGGTGTGTTCTGCCCGCAACACGCGCTGTGGTCGCTGCCGTGGCCGACAGTTGCTTTCACTCGCCGTGGATAAACCGCTGAATGCACGGCGGGGTTTTAAATGAGTGAGAGGTAAAAATGTTGATCTCGTAAAGAAATAAAGTGTTTTGCACGTAAAAGCCCACATGGCGCAATGCAGTTTTTAGCATGCGAATGTTCATTATCCATCTAACCTGTTCAAATCAGTACTGACAATCTCTTATATTACATTCAAATATATTCCCATAGGATTGAAACACAAGTTTATGTGTATATATGTTTCATAGCAAAAAACTAAAAATAATTTACAGCTCCACCTATTGTGTCTTCAACAGGTATTGAAAAATATGCAATATACACATTTAAATATTATTACCATTCAAAATTACATATTTTGGGACAAAAATATTATAATAATATTTCATCGATAACCAAAAATGTAAAGAAAATAATACAATTACCTAACTAACAATTTCGTAATAATACATGTTAAATAATTAATTTCATTTTATTCACGTGTTATTTCAATATTCGTCTTTCTTTTAATATCATTTCCCCGGGTATTGAACCCCGAATTAAAAAAAAGTATGGATCGTTATTTCCTGCAACCTTCTCATCAGCTCTTATTCGCTCAACGCTGCCATTGTTCGAAACTGAGCCCAGAGATCCACGGCTCTTTCCGGCACGGACGCCGGCATGCAGTGGCAGTTGGCGGGAAACAAAAAAAATCCGAAAATTTTATTCCAGTGGGTGCGATTTACTGGCCGGCCACCTGGCCCCGTCACAGGCACGCGGGTGGGGCACCTGGCCCGGCGGATGCGGGTGGGGAGAAAAAAGGGAGGCCAACAAAAGGAATCAAACAGAAAAGGATGGTGTTGTAGACGAAGAGCGCGACGGCCAAGGAAAGGAAAATGGATCAGAGAGGGAGAGACAGAAAAAATGGGCTGAGGGAAAGAAAGGATAGACTGTGTGCATGATAGAGCAAGACAGACTGATAGACTCGTGTGAACGAGTTCGTGTTCAGGAGGGAAGTAGAGTAGCCCACAGAATGAGCGTCTTCAAACAGAATGTTATAATGAGGCAAAGTGCACAATATACGTATGCGAAGGGAAAAAATAGTAAGCATTGCCTTAAGCTCATATTTTATCTACTTTTTACAAACTATTCAAACAGCTATTACTATTCAAACAAGTGATAGAGAGAAAGATGCAGAGAGCGCGAGACAGAGAGAGCGAGAGAGAGAGAGAGAGCGAGAGAGCAAAAGAGAGAGAGCAAAAGAGAGCGAGAGAGAGACAGAGAGCGAGAGAGAGCGAGAGAGCGAGAGAGAGCGAGAGAGAGCGAGAGAGAGACAGAGAGCGAGAGAGAGAGCGAGCGAGAGAGCGAGCGAGAGCGAGAGCAAAAGAGAGAGAGCGAGAGAGAGAGCGAGAGAGAGCGAGAGAGAGGGCGAGAGAGAGGGCGAGAGAGAGAGCGAGAGAGAGAGCGAGAGAGAGAGAGCGAGAGAGAGAGCGAGAGAGAGAGAGAGCGAGAGAGAGA
>BOPP01000087.1:1581891-1596783 GCA_017312745.1 Gryllus bimaculatus | reverse complement strand
CTGTGTGTAGAGGGGCTCAAGAGATAGTCATGCGTGACAGGATGACGGTGGTGATGGGTTTGTGGCGTTGGCGGAGATGGCGGCCTGCGGCCGGAGGCGGTGGTGTTCGAAGGGAAGAGCGGAGTCGGGAAAGAAGCGGTGGTGGCGGGGAAATGGCGGTGGCGTCGCTAGCGCGGGGGAAGTAGCGTGGCGGTGGCGGGTGGGACGGGGCCGGTCTTGGGGTGGTCTCCAGGGCGTTGGGGCCGTAGGCAGGGGCCCGGGAGGTGGCAATGGCGTGTCGCGCGGCGTCGAAGGCGGAGGCGGAGGCGGAGGCGGAGGCGGAGGTGGAGGTGAGGCGGAGCGGGAGGTGGAGGTGGCAGGTGCGAGGTGAGGCTGGAGGTGAGGCGGAGGCGGCAGGCGGAGGCGGAGGCGGAGCGGATGGTGAGCTATGAGGCGCGGCTGCGCCGTGGCGGACGTGTGCAGGCGCCGTTGAAAGCGCGCGGTGTCAGCTAAATGCTTAATGACCCCTGCGTTGCGTTTCAGCGTCTCCCAACACAGGCTGCGATTACGCCAGGGCGCCGTGTCACCTCCATCCTTCTCTTCAGCCCACTTTTGTTTGTTGTTCTCCCATCAATTCTCGCTCTTTCAAACATACAACCTCTTCATGGTCAGTTGAGGAATCGTTTTAAAAATATTCTGGAGTGGATCGCTTCAACAATGATCCAACGCAAATTAGGTAGCTTAAAAATTCATAATTTTTTTCATAATTTTACGTCATATTTACAGGAATATTGAAAAAAAGCCGTAAGCAATGAGCGATACATTCTATTAAATATAAATATGCGATATTGTATATTCATTATTATTATTATTATTATTATTATTATTATTAATTAGTATATTATTTATTATATATTATTGTTATTATTTGCTATTTATTATTGCTATTATTATTATTAATATAGCTCATATAATTTTAAAGAATTCGCAAACATCTCTGCTCGTTTTGGCTCCACCGCATATCTTGCAAATTAGTAAATGACTTTCTCATTAGATAAACACGTACACGATTTCTCCTCGCCTCTTTCTAATATTTATTTATGTCATAACCTTTAATATTTCACTTCATTGAATAGGAAAGGAAAAGGAATAGATATAAGGCGGGTCAGAAGTACGATGAAAAAGGAATGCACAATTAACGAAGACATGATATTTGGATTTTATTGAAAAGGAGCTACTTGTAAGCAGCTAATTAGCTATGTTTTGGTTTCAAGAAGTGAACGAGTATCATTTGTACTTCTTGATTATAAATAATAGCAAAGATGAAAGCAGATAATGCAGCTTTCTCAAAGCAAAACACGCAAGGATCGTAATATATTTGTTTTTTAAACTCTACCACATCTTGTTTTATCACCCTTCATCTACCGCTCTTTCAAGTGCAGGTTTCGTGCAAAAGCTACCATTACAACAAGATGAATCACACCCGTCTCTCTCCGACCAGCAGACGACCGCGCGTTGAAAGCCAAGAGTATCAGCCACACGGCACCCCATTGAGCCAGGCGTGAATGTGGCTAGGAATTAAATATTCATGGAGCCGTCGGGGCCTATTCAGCGCGCCTCCTTCGGGCCCACCCCGCCCCTCCGTCTCGCCACAACCCATTCTCGTCCCGCCCCGCCCGCACCGCACCGCGCCGCCCGCGCCGCCCCGCGCCGCCCAGCCCACGCCCCGCGCCACCCACCCCGCCCTGCCCCGCGCCACCCACCCGCCCTTCCCTCCCACACGTTTCCGCTCCGCCCGCAACATCCCGCCCTGCCAGGAGCCGCGCGCTCAAAGATGATAGCGACGCGTCGCCGAGATCGCAGGCGAAGCGCGCGCGTGCGAGCGCGCAGAATAAGGCTCGAGACGCCGGCGGCCAATTCCTTCGTCGCGCGACGCGGCGGAGGGGAGGCGGAGCGAACCTAATAGAGACGCAGTGGAGCTGGGCTAGCGGTTGTCGCGGTGTTAGGCGGCGGATGGCGCAGGAGATTTCGGCCAATGGTTTGTGGTATTGGTTTTGGTGGCGGTAATATCGGTGATGGTGAGGATATTTGCTGGTGGGTCGAGTGGCGGTGTTGATGCTATTTGTAGTGGAAGTGATGGTTAAGATGAAGTAGTGATGAGGCTGGAAACAGCGATGGTAGCATACATGTGATAGAGATCGTGGCGGTGTAGAGGAAAAAGGTAGTTTTCGAGTTGGTGGTGGTAGAGTGAGTGGTGAAGTGCTGGAAAAGGTGTGTATTCTGGTGGAGGAAGTGGAGGTGACGGTGGAGAAAGTGATGAAGTTGGATATCGTGATGTTGGATATGATGGTGGTGGGGGACGTGAGGGGTAGGAGGGGGTGATGGAAGTGGTAGTGGAGTACGTGATGCGAAAGGTGTGAGCGCTATAAATAGTGGTAGTAATGGCGAACGGCGCATGTTAGTAAACAGATGAAGCCTGCAAAACGCACGAAATGTGCGTTTTATTCTCTTTAATTTCCACAGAAATCTTAAGAATTTCTCGAAAAGGACGTAAACTGAAAATACAGGTGCCTACCTAGAGTATGAGTACATGGAATACTTTCACTTTCTTGTTTTTCTTTTAAAAGTCATCTCCAATACTCCCTTCCTGAATGTCCATTCCACTGACCTGAAAAAGAAAGAATAAATTAAAATCCAAAAATATAAACATCAAATTATAAAACTTGTATTTATTTAACATGTTTAAATATTATAAAAAATAAGTGAAAATCTTCTAATTCACCATTTTATGCCGAATAGCATCAGACGTTTTGTTAATCAAACAATATATAAGATGAGCCACGCATATTTATCACATCCTGCAATTTTTGAGCGGTTGAAATTGTTGAAATGCAGGTTTCACAAGAGTGCACGAGAGAATGGAGCTAGTTTATACATATATGCAATTTCATTTTGTCACTTGTATTGTACAAGCTATTGAGATAACTTTGTTGTTTCAAATAGAACTATACACATTTTTAGTCTATCATGACGAGCGTAAAAAGACGAATCTAATGACATTCATGTTGTCATATGTTAGATAAGAATTTTTTGAGTAATTTTGATTTTTAGCGACTCCTCTTTAAACGATATTGTAACATCCACAGTGACCGTTAGCAGGTAGAGCGCGCCCTGAATTTGGGGGGCGGACTGTTACATTCAAATTAACCGTTAAACACTAGTCGAAAAAATCAAAATTAAAAAATGCTTATCTCACATTTGACAATAAGTATATCATTGCATTTGCTTTTTACGCTCATCATGGGAGACTAAGAATAAGTATAGTTCCATTCAAAAAAAATCACCTCAATCTCTCGTGAAGTACAAGTGATAAAATGGAAATACATACATACATGAATTAGTCCCATTTTCGCAATGAAAACAGCATTGCAATACTTTTAAGCGTTCAAAAATTACAGAAAATGCTAAAACTACTTGACTCATCTGTATAATATCTAGATATTATGTAATAATAAATACTATGTAAAATTACATATTTTCCAAGAAAAATAGTCTATATAATCAAGAAATTGTCAATTAATCTGAAAAAGAAAAAGACTTCTCAACGATAACTTTGACTTCCTTTTTTTAAAAATAAGGGAAAAAACGAGAGGCTATCGTGGGTTGGCAAGTCAAGATATCAATTGAATCTGGCATACCAAAAATGAAATTCTCGACAATCCTTCACCAACATGAAAGCAAAGTCAATTACAAACTCCCCATGTGGTTTTAAAATTAAGGATAACACAAAATTTAACCGCAACGAGTTTACTATACAGTACAAACGATCAAACAAGTTATATTGGAACAAAAACATTCCTTTACATACTTACACATCCGCCATACACAAACACCACTATTTATTTACAGCACACCCCCAACCCACACATCATGCCACCGGGGCACGGCATGCAGGAAGCATATATGCTCACACGGCTATTAAAATTACACTGCGATGACGTCACCCTCCCAACTAATTACCAAGTCAATCGCTTGCATCCAGAACCACTCCACCACCACTTTATTACATCGCGAGCGCCGCGCCCCCTCCCCCACCGCATATACACGCGCATATGCGCATTACGACGGCAAGCTCAAACGCCGCCCCGCGCCGCCCCGCGCGCCCGCCGCCGGTATGTCGGTATACGCGCCGGTCAACGCACATCAGAGGCATTCCAGAGGTGACGCGGCGTGCGCTGCGCGCGCGTGCGTCCGCGTGACGTCGGTGACGGGCGCGCGTATCGCGGACGCGGCGGGTGAGATAACGCGCTCATATCCGCACACAGTCGGCGCCCGTCTGAATCGGTGTGGAGCGGGGCGAGCCGGAGGAGGGCGAGGCAGTTGCGGGTGTCGCGTAGCGGGCAGAAGGCCGCGAGCGGACGGGGAGGCGTGGCGAGCCAGGTGAGCGGGAAGGCGGGTTGAGCGGGGGCTAGGGCGGTGCGGGAAGGCGAGCGGAGCGAGTGCTCGGAGGAGCGGGTGGGGCGGAGTGGACGAGACGGACGGTGGGCAGTGCGAACACAGAGGCGGGGCGGCCCGGTGGCGGAGGACGGGCGTCGTGCGGCGCAGGTGAAGCGCGAGCCTGACGGAAGGCGAGTGATTGATGCCTCGAATATCCGCTTTTCTCGGCGGTCGCCGCGCGCGGCAGCTTCCGATTGAATTGCGCGCGCGTGAAGCGCTTCTGCGCCACCTGGCGCCCGCCGCAACGCACTGTGGTTATTGTCTTTTGTCGCGAATGACATTCCTCGTGATGGGCAAATACCCGGCTCTTATGGAATGTCAAGGGACGTTTTAGGGAACGTCAAGTGTTTTGGCTCAAATAGATTATTTGGAGTGTAATAGATTTTCAATTGACATATACTGCACAAATTAATTTACATCAAAAATGTAAAACTTCATTTTCCATATTCACAGATATTTTAAAAAATCAACCAGAAGAACCAACATATAAATTAAATGTGGATTCGGTTTCAGTTTCTATAAGTGTATTGTTTAAAGAAATATTCAAGGTGAAAGTAAAAGTTTGAAAACTTAGAAGTACAAACCTTTGTGTACGTCAGAAGAGAGCCCTCTTGTCTATATGAAATAGAATAATTATTCTCTTATGATGTTTAACATACCAGTAGAAAAAATATCATTTATAATTTATAAAGTTCCTTCGCTTTACGCTTTATCAATCGAGTCAACAATTTCAAATCGAACGCCAGCGGCAAGCCCCAAATACTCCACTGCCGCGATTCGCGCAGTCTCTCTTCTCGGGCTCGCACCACAATCCCTGTAAGCGGGGGGGGGGACGGCGTTTTCGTTTGAAGTGCGGCCTCCGGCGGGTCGGGGCGAGCGGCGGAGCGGGGCGAAGGCGCGGTCTCCTCGGGAATCCACTCCGCTCAACGCGTCGTCCTAATGCGTTCGGAACGAGGCGCGCCTCTCCGCCCGTGCGCACGCTGGCGCGCCGCCCGCCCGGCCCGCCCCCCCCCTCCCGCGCCCCGCGGCCGCCACTTCCGCCGCCCCTGCCCTTCCAGCCCGCGACGCAAACTCGCAATGCTCCAAATTAGGAAAAAATGTACTTTTAAAAACGTTTTTATTTAGTTCGTGTCGCATCAACAGCTACGTTATTAGAGACTACATACATACAATTTTTACATTTTATATTAATAATATAAAGGATTTTACTATATTATGATTCCGTGGTTATGCATACAAAAATAAGCTGTACTTTATATTATACTATATTATACAATATCATATTATATCATTATACAATATTATATTATATTATATCATACTATTTTATATTATATTGTATTATATTGTATTATATCATATTATATTGTTTTATATTATACAGCATTATGCAACTACTGTTATGTTAAAACGTATTGCATGCGTAGGCATGTTATGAAAACAAGCCACGCTAAATGCGAGTTTTCAAATTGAATTAATGAAATAAAGCAGTATAAACGAATGGAATATGCTATTTTGTGTACAACAGTATTAAAAATGTATAAGAGAATGGATTAAAGGAAAAATGTCAGAAAAAAACAGATAATGTCATAATCAGAAAATGTATTTACAATTTATTTTAAAATTTCACTACTAATCGCAATTGTATGTATGAAATTATGATTCGCTGTACCTTTACGCCGCATCGCAGCTATAATATTCAAACTTTCTGCCTATAAATCGGATGTTCGAATTTTGCCCTGCTGGCATTGTAAACCCGCATCTTGTGCTCGGCCGCGCCGCGCCGGCCCGCTCGCCCGCCCGCCCTGCGAAGCGACATCGTGTTGGGAGCAGCCTGCGCCGCCGGCCCTCCCAGCTGCTTGGCTGTCACAGGTCGGTGGCGACCCTGACGTCGCCGCGTCGGGTTGCGCTTTGCACTGGCCGGGATTGATCTGGCCGTGGAGGGTGGCTGTAATGGTTTCTGAGCATCTGTTTGGTAACATGTACTGCATTCCTACTGTATACGATGTCACGTCGTCGAAAAATATTGTATTCGCGTGTCCTATAATTCATTATTTAGAAGTATGTAACTTTGTGTCCTTTTCCTGGAATACCATTGCAATGTAACAACGTATTACGTTCAAGATAATGTAATTTAACGTTCCCCACAACGTCATTTCCTCTTGAAAAAGGAGGATCAGTAATATCACCTTGCAGTTTGGGTTTTAAAAACACTCTCTAGGTTTGTAGTACATGAAAAGGGATTTTTTAAACTCTGAACTCAATATAATGGAAAATATTAGCATCTTTTGAGTTGCTTTTTACTGTTGTACTGTTTTTTGAAACTATTTTACAGTTTATTATCTTAGTAATTTTGATGCAAAATGGTAGTCATGTGTCAATGGTCAGTGGCAATCAGTTAGATATACGATGGTGTTCCTTAAAAAATTATTCACAAATTCACGCAAAAACTGCATGATTTATCTGCCATATCGCGGCAAATGGTGTAGTATCAGATAAGCAGACATATTCCACATAAGAAGTAAGTTTTTTGGCCCATTGCACTTTAAAATTTCACTTTTTTGTTTGTTACAACAGTATTCCACAAAAGCAATGACATATCCAGACTTTTAATACTTAGCTATTCTCGTTTCACTTCCATTCCCCACAATTCAGATCTACCTAAGCTCCCTTCTCTTGCCGTGCACCGTCCACTCTCCCATGAACTCAACCGTCGCCTCCCTCTCCCGCTCACTTCACCACCCCCGTTCCGTCCCCCTCGGCGGCCAGCTTGAAGCGACACCATCCCGCCACCCACGGCGCCACCTCCGCCTCATTCCGGCGCATGCAAAGCAGTCCCCGGCCACCCCCCACCCCTCCCCCGCGCCTAATCGGAGGGTCGCGTGCGCGCGGGGGCGGCTCGGAATTAGAGGACGCGCTGCAGCCAGATGAAAGATGCGCCCGCTCCGGGGCCCAAGTTGGCCCCGAGCCCCGCGACTGCCCGCCCCGCGCAGTTAGAGGGCGCCGCGCGCCCGAAGACGTAATCACTTCAAAGCACGTGCTGGCGAGAGACGAGTCGCTTCCGGGTTTTGATGACGCGGCGCTGAGTGTGGGAATTGAGGAGCTTCGAGCCTCTGTTCTTGATGTTCCCAAGAAATACGCTATTTAAGTGCAATTTAAGCATTTATGATAATGTCATTTACATACAAACCTATGTAAATAAACGAGTAAGTTGTTCTTAAATGTAATAAAATTATTTAGACAGTTAATCTTTAACCTCCGAGTTGAAATCCGTCTGAACCTATCAATATTTTACTTCAGTGTGCCTTCTAATTAGATTAAAATATGACTCCTCCCTCTATTATGGTAAGATAGACGCAGAATGCAGAGAGGGAAAAAGGCTTTGAGGAAGTGAGGTACTCTATTCCGCAAAGGTTCGTGAGAGATAATGGTTGACCAGATAAAAAAAGGAGTGAAAACTTAAATCAGAGAAATGTCGTGAGATATAGTTCTAAACGTACTCAGAAAACCCCTTAATAAAATTTGAAATATAAACATCATCGTTTTGTATTCAATTTTTAAAACACACAATTACTTATATTTTTAATAAATTATGGGTCACAATCAAAAGTAAAATAGTAACTAAGCAGTTTATCAACCCTCTCTTCCCAAAGGCACTACAAGTCTAAATGGATCGTGCTCTAGGTATATTAAATAAAAAGTATTTAAACTGGTCGCTGAGAGTCATTCACAGTCAACCTAATCATCGATATTGAACTTTGTATGGAAGCGCATGCGCGTTTCTAAAACATCTGAACTTTTAATTTCGCGGCCATATAATCCATTCCCAGCATAAAGGAAGATTTTGTAAGCAGCACAATGCAATGAATGTGAATTATGGCTTTCGGCGCTCACTCCGCCTGCAGCTCCCCCTTGCGCAGGTGCCCGAGAACGCACTCCGCGGCGCACAAGTTCCAAAGGGAAGTCTGCTTAAATAGGGATCGGAAAGAGAAAGAGAAAAAAGTGCGGATATAAATTCAAAAGACAAAACCATAGCCGACATAATTGGCTGTCATACGGGAAGTTTTCAAGCGATATTAAAACTTCAAGGCTTATTTTCATGAGACTAGTTTGCAGGCGTACTTGTAAGCGTAATAATACACGCAGCCAGTATTATCAATACGCAAAATTGAGATTTACAAAACATGTTTCAGGTAAAATAAAAAAATTGTCAAAATTTTAAAGTTGAAAGATAAAAGAACCAAAAAAATTTATTAATTTTCTATTTATCGTAAGGAATATCTCTAAAAGCTATTTAAAACAAAATTATCACCAAGAGCAATTTAATTGACTAATTTACGTGCTAAAGTTATCGGATCACTAAATCCAACTGAAGCCAGAGCTATTTGTGCCTCAGTCCCCATAATCCTCGTAAAGGTAGAATAGGTATTAATCACAAGATTGGGAAGAGCTTTTTAATGGTGAAAGAGCATTAAGGTAATGGATTTAAAATGGTCTGCATTGACAATATATGTCCTTCTAGACGCACTATAATATACTGACTGCGCTCTAAATTGAAGAAATTACCCTAATTTCTATCAAATTATAAAGTAGTTCCCAATAAAGAAGTAGCCGTAAACCATAATTATTTTTTACTCTAGTGTTTTTATCCATCCGACAGCTACGTGCTCTTTTTCATCCCGTTGAGACGCATATTCGACCATTCTCTAGACACCACCTCACTTGCGGTCTCCTCTGATCTGGGGTCAGCAGAACGCAAGGCCCTCTGCGACAACACATACATGAGAAACAAGGGACAACCATTCGACCCGAAGAGCTGAATCGGTGCACGCTCTTAGTCACCTCGACAATCCAGGTTGGCAAATAAAAAGCCACTATAAAAGTAGGAATATAGCAAAAGAGATACAGAAAATTAAATATTTTAAATACAATAACGAATGGTTAATAATTTTATCTGTCGAGTTCTTGATTCATTTCTGAGTATATATTCATACGGTATGTGAATATATGCTTATAATTAATGTCATCTAAATTGAAAAACATATATTCACGAGAATTCACGGAACAAATAACCATTGAATATTAAAACTTTAACTCTCCCTCTCAGGTTGAGATGAACTGAAAAGATCATAACACGTTCCGAAACTTCCCCACAACTTGTGGACACAAAACATTCGCCCGAGAGAAGCCAGTGAGGCCTTAACAAGAAGCGCCAACGTCGAACAAATGACGAACGACATGCGCGAGCGAGATGCGGCCTTGCGGCGAGAGTGCGCGTCTGGCTCCACTCCGACTCGAAGTTCGATTAAGTATTTGGCTGCATTACAGCAGGATTAAATTACACCGGAAGTTGGTTACGAAAGAGCGCGACCCAGCAGGAAGCGGGGAGGCGAAAGCAGTGGAATAGAGGTGAAAATAGACGAAGTGGAGATACAGGAGGAGGGGAAGGAAAGTGAATGAGAAAGAGAGAGCGCGAAAGGAAAAGGTGGATGAAGAGGTTAAGAAAGAGAAGGTGAGAATGGGAAGAGACACCGATGACGACTCTGCCAACTCAGCTGTACGAACATAAGCAAAAAGAGGCCGTGGCTAAACAGATGTAGGTTGGCGAAAAATACGGCGAAGAAACCAATAATGACAGACTAAGAAATAGCAAAGACGAAATTCATTTGGATGGCTAAATTATGAATGAATTTGTCAGGAAGGCATGGAACGATAAGATGAAGCACAAAATGAGCCATTACTCAAGATGTGGAATACATTCTTTGAACTACCGTAAATTAACAAATGAATGCTCTTATATGGCGAGGAGAAGAGGTACGAGAACAGGAGGCGGAAGTGGTCATAGCAGCTGTGAATGGTATGAGAGAAGCAGTGAAAACGGATAAAAATACTAAAAAAAAAATTGTCACCAACAGGGAAAGCAGCAGTAAAAGTGTGATTAATTTGCAGATATAGAGATGTGTTACCCGTCAACGGGATGCCAAGAGTGGAGCCGAGAGGAGTGAGGCTGCAACGGGAATCACGCACGGTAGAAGCGGCGAGGGCGTCGACGGGGCTGCTGGGGGCGAGTGGGCGGCGGCGAGGGCGATGGAGACGGGGGGCGGAGGTTGTGGCAGCGCGCCGGCCCCCGATCAAAGCCCAAGATTGGCTTTGGTTTGGCACCCCCCAGGCGGAGGATGATTCCGGCTCGCTAAACGAGCAGGAAACAGCGGGGACCGGTCGCGGGCGCGGGCGCGGGGCGGGTCGGGCGCGTCCCTGCCAGCCGTTCCAAGACTGAGCCGCGCATAATTAAATTTGTCCCTTCTTTCGTGCGCCGGGAGCGGCGCGGCGGCGGTGGCTGAAGCGGGCCGAGCGAACGGAGCGGGGCGGGGCGCGGCGGGCGGGAGAGGACGCTGTCACGCTGAGTCGCCGACAGAGCGCGGGAGGGGCAGGGATGAGGGGCGCGTGTTGAGTGAGGCAGACCGCCTCGGAGCGAGCTGCGAGGGTTAAAAATGCGAGAAACGCGACGGGTATTATACTTGAGAGGGCTGCCGACGCGAGAGGTCGAGGCGAAGCAGCGGAAGAGCAATGTAAGGAGGCTATCCTGGCGGTGTGTGGTGCAAGAAGGCTATCGTGGTATGTTACGTGCGATAAAGGACTATATTTCTCACAACATACGTAAATGTGTACTTTTATCGACAATGGCATACAAAGCCGCGGGAAGAGAATACCAGCAGATAAGAAATAATGCATGAATAGAAATAGTTGATATTAAAAAGAAAAGAATTTTAACATGACTGTAGGTTACCGAAAATAGCGCAAAAATATTGAAGTGATGTAAAAATGGTGCATGAAAATTCAAGTGGCAGCTCCAATGAAACCAACGGAAACCTTCAAACGTGAAAATAAATCGGTTACACTATTGAGTGTATGTCGTCTTAGAAAAAATATTGTACTACGTTATAAATAATATACGTGTTTGAAGAAAATACTCAATTAGGGACCTAGACAGATATTTAAGAACTTTTATCTAATATTTATGTTTTCAAAATCTTGCAATAATAATAATAATAATAATAATAATAATAATAAAAAATAATAATAACAATAATAATAATAATAATTAACAAGTTCTCAAATTAAGATTTAAATATTAAAATGTGTTATATGGGTCTTCAAATAATAAGAAACAAAAGGCAAAAAAACCGTGATCAAAAACCTTAAACAAGTTACAATGTTTCGAAAAAAGAATAGAATGTATTCCCGGACAAGTGAACAAATAAATGAAAAAGAATACATCACAAACAATGGCCTTCCCTCATTTCATGATTTTTTAGTGTCTGATATTACAAAAGAAACATCCATAAGCGCTTTGAACAAACAAATGAAAAAATCCACGCACGTGCCAATAAGCTCACGAGAGCCAAAAGAACCGCAGCATCCCCAAACCACATCCTATCCCCAACAGTCGTTTTCAGATGTCGACCGAGAGGAGGATCTGTCACATCGCACGCACACAGGGCGGCCGCAAAGAGCGTTCCAGGCGCGGCGCGCCGTCTCGTGCCAAAGCGGCCGCGCGACCAATGAGAACTGCCGGCGCGGCGCGGCGGACGTCTCCAAGGAGAAAACAGAGCCGCGACGCCCCGCGCCGCGCCCGCGAGAATAGACCGCAACAAAGGACCCGCGCGGCCCCCTCCCCCTCCACCTCCACCTCCCCGCTCCGCCACACTCTGTCCTGCCCCGCACGCGGAGAGCCCTGGGTCGTCTCGGAGAGATTTAGCGGGTGCGCGCCTTCCGACGGAGTGCCTCGTGCGTTAAAGACAGCATTTCCAGAGGAAACCTGCCTTCCCCCGAAAATAAGTGGAAAGTAGAGGGTAGTAGGAACAAGTGATGCTTATCAACGGTGTAACACACTCAAAATACTAGTATAATATTCCTTTCAGTATTTCCGATTTTCCTATCATTCCATTTAACATTTGGTCAACATAGTACATAAAGCGTAACAAGAAATCCGTGCTCGCAGTCTTGACGAATAATTGCTTTACCATGAGTCATATAAAAACAGAATCAGACTTAAAACAACTTCCACGCATGAACTAAAAAGAGATTTGGGAAGACAAGATCGAGAACTGTCTGAAACTCTTTATTTTACTGAGAATTATTTAACATCGGATATGAAAGTAACGTCAGAATGAATCGTAACATAATTTCCAATTTTCGAAGATTTTAAACTAGCAATGAATGCGACATTTTGAATTCATGAGTGAAACATTTTGAATTCATGAGTAAAACATTTTGTATCCTATTAAATACAATATTTTTCTCAAAATTTTATTTTATTACCGGAAGTACCGTATTATATAGATGCGGTACGTAATATCAGAATATTACAATATTTTTATTCACAATAAAATAAAATAATTTATTTTAGTTGATATAAAAAGGAGTTAAATTAAAACATTTTTATTTGCGTTACATTTCACATGTTTAAGTTCATGATGTTCAGAATTGTAGATAATAGAATTAAGAAAAATATTTTGTGAATAGACAACTGAAAAAATATGACAGGAAACCCGATAATAATTTGAGAATGAATTTTGAGATTAACATTGCCGTAACAGTATGACAAGTTAATGACTAATTCTCAATACAAAATTTTTAAACGTTAAGAAATCCCAAAATAAATTAAAAACCTTACTGATGTTGATTTTACTGTTGTTATGTTTCTCAATTTTCACATACTCTTAGGAAATATTTTACGGTCAATTTAGTTCTTCAAATACTGTGAATATAATGATGAATTGTATCAGTTATATTTTTTTTATTAGACATGCCATTTCCTACGGATTATTTTCCACAAAAATTAATAAACTACGCATTCCAAGCAAGCAATAAGGAGCGAAGAAATTGAAATAACTGTCAATCAAATAGGGGGATACCAAGAAAGTAATTTTGGCTCATGCGGCCGTACTCCCCTACATCAAGAGCTCTTTTTCTCCATGCATGAATGATCTTAATAGGAATCATAATAGTTTGGATACTAACATTTTAAATTCGCCTACCTAAACGCTGCAAGTGGCATTTGCTCGTAGTGTTCAGCCGAGCGAACAGAAGGGCCTGAGCGACGGGACGATTTTTGCGCAAAGTTTGCGTGAAGTGCTGACGGCGGTAGGGTGCAGCACGCGGAGAGTCCTCCAAAGTACCGAAGCGGAGGAGGGCGGGCGCCGCAGAGAGCGGTAATGAAGTTAACGGTTTCCAGCGCCGCCCCCGCAGCCTCCCACCCCCGGGCGGCGACGCCCTCCATGATACCGTCTCCCGCCGCTCACGTCGTCTCAGTCGCCGCCCTCGTTACCTGAACCCGCGCCCTCTACGGCGCCCTACGGCCCCACACTTCCTTTCCTGGCAGTTTTGCATCTTACCTCTTCAAACTGCTTCGATCTCGTTGCGGCTGGTATCTAACGAGTGACCCTGCCTTACGAGCTTCAGAAGCATCTACTGAGCCATATTGGGTCACCGTTCCCAAAGCCCCTTCTTTAAAGTATTCTCACCACTTCATCACTGCTGTATTCTTCGTTTCCATTTCTGGTGAACAACGTGAACAAAACTATCACATCCTTTTCAGATCTCTAAGGCCCATCGGAAAGGCAGTATATTTGAAGTGAACAGCATTTACCTGTGTCATTTGTATTCCAACATGAATATTCTCGACAGATCAACCCTACCTTTATTGCTATTTTCAGTTATACTTCTTTACACTAAATTGCTTTCTTTTATTTCCCAAGTATTCTCGATTGATTATAATTCTGTTCATGAGTTATTACTTTCAATATACTACCCATTAAACCAATTCTAGAGTCATCACGCTTCCTCAACTTCCTCAGTTTATGCATTCTCATTTACGCTAATTTGATATCAGATTCATTTCATTCTGCTCAAGATTCTTTTAAATAGCAATTAGTAGTTCAGATTACAAATAAATTTAAATATAATCGTTTGTTTCCGGTGCGAAGCCAGAAAAATTGAGAAGACAAGGGAAGAAATGTTCCGTTTCCTTATTCCTTTCAGCAAACGATTAATTTCATCATTTACGAAGTTCCACAGAGTCTGACATGTCCTCCATTTTTACTTCTAGTCCGACTCGCACCTTTTCAGCGCCACATTTTTTAATCCCTACTCCGACTTCGTCGCTCGCCCCACTCCAACTTAACTACATGTTCGCTCTCCGCCACAGCAACAGTTTGCACAGGCCGCTAAGTGAGACTTGGGTAAAGTCCCGATGACTGCAGCTCGCATTGCCTCTCGCCATCTAATAGCAACTCCCTTTTCTACGATGCGGAAAGGCGTCGCAGTAGCGATGGCAACCTTTTGTAACCTTATTTTTTTAAGCCACCTCGCCACTTTTAACCTCACTTTTAAACCCACTGATGGCTAACCTCG
>BOPP01000087.1:1560699-1577219 GCA_017312745.1 Gryllus bimaculatus | reverse complement strand
GCACGCAAAGCCAAACAAAAGTCGCACAAGGCGATCTATAACGCGGCCAGTGTGTAAAAGGTGCGGGTGAGCCAGAGAGAGCTGTAGGAGGGCCTTGTCCCGCTCGAACGGCGACGCGAGCACAATTACGGGCGGGACGGAATGTCGGACCTGGCCGGCTGCGCGCCCAGGCGCGGCGCCGCATCGAGCAATGGCGATGCTGCGCGCCCCTTTAAGGTATGACATGAAACTTACGACACTCTGCGGACCACACGGAACCTCCTCTTCGCCCCGGCGCCACCCCCGCCCCACTCCAGGAGCGCCGCGACCCTCGCGACTTCACGCACTTAATCCCCCCCCTGTCCCACGAGAGGGACCGCCGCCCCCTTCTCCGCCTCGTGCGCATGCCGCGGAGGGCGGGGCGGGCGTCATCGGCACTAATCGTCGTCATCATTACCGTCATCATCATTAGGACTCGGACACGAGGGGCACCGGCTTGACGTGACCGACAAAATCTTACTGTATGATCAGAGAGTGGTGAGGAGGAGCGAGGGAAGGGAAAACAAAAATCTTACTCAAGTGTTTGCAATCTTGTGAAGTGTTCTTTCATAAAGAATGGTCGTGTTTGTTGTGGCTTCTGTCCGTTTTTCCTCTCCTTCCCTTTCTTCGGTTCTACTCTCTGTTGATTGTGTTGGATAGTTTTTTTTTCTATTGTCCTTTGGTTTTTTTTTGTTTTGTCTACCATGAACTGTCTGGCCTCGGAGGAACCTCATATAGACACAGGGCAATAACAGCTGGTCAGGATTTACTGGTAGCTGAATGCTTCTGAAAGAGAAATGTTTGTGGGGATGAAGTGGGATAATTAATTAAGTTTCTGATGGTGGGTTGTGTGTCCATCCGCGGAGCAACGTTGGATATGTTGTGGCGGCTAGGTGGTTACTATGTTATTCTTGTCAAGGTGTTGCTGCATTAAAATAATTGGTTATATGATGGTTGTGTTTGAATGTCATGGATAATATTACAAAAATTTCTAGAAATAACTGATTGGATGAGACTAGTATATCAATTGGGATGTTTACTGAAGGATACTTTGGAGGATGAAAGATTTTATTCCTCTTGAAGTGAGAGAATATAAGGTTAGATGAGAATAATAAAATAAGTACCATTTGTAGGAAGGAATAAGTTATTTTTAAAAAAGAAGAATATGTGAGGATCAGATTGATTTTTAAAAAAAAAATAAAAAAAAAAACTAATTTGTAATTTAAATATTATTATGTAGGTAAAACAGGAAAAAAGTGAATAAATGTAAGATAATAGTTCTAGGAAAGATACTCGCTTCTATAATTATAACTTAAATCAAGAGAGTCTAAAATCTAGTACTAAAAAGTTTCGTATATAAAAATTAACTCAAATTTTCAAAGCAGACTTTTTAGGAACTTGCGTTATATAGCCGACCATAGTGATTGTGAATACGCGAATAACTGCGTAGGAACAACACATACAAGGAACATACATGACCTGAAGCGGGATTCGAAGGACTGAGCGAATAAGGTACGCACCCGTATGGCCAGTCTACGAAGCCCTTCGGATTCTCTAACGACCCTTACTTTGGACTTTTTAAACAGGGCTTCGGAGACATAAACTTTTTAAATTTTCTTGACAATGATAACATAATTTACAGTCAACTTTAATTGTCTGGACCAACTTATTGGATTTGAACCGATTTTTATTCTGGGCTAAAACTATTAATAAAATGACATGATATGGTGGCTTGTCAATAAGTAGGGGTGTGACACAAGCTAGTGAACGAAAAACATTCATAATGACAACCAAAATGCCCGATAGGGCTGTACTCGACGCTCCGCGGTCTTTACTGAGTTTAACGAGATCGCCTACGATCGCATCACATACTGATCTTCCAACGATCTCAGGCCATTCCGGCGAACCACGGCCAGACTTAAGACAATCAATTCCGTTATCATTATATCCGTAGTTCAATCTAACTAGATCAATAATATAGGGTACAGTATAAGTGCCAATTAAAAGGATCCCGGTTAGAACGTGATAGTCGACGGAACATACGTCACGTGTGGTAGAACAATACAACCCGTCTGGGAAGCCCGCGGAAAGGCGGTGGCGGCAGGAGCGCGGCGGCGGCCGGCGGGAGCGGCAGGGGTGCGGACAAGGACGTCAAGCAGAGAGCGGCAAGGTATCCGGCGGCGGACCCGAAAATCGAACAGAACGGAAGAGCGACAGGTCAGGGGTGCATGGAAAAAATCGGGACGGCGGCCGGGGCTTTGCGGCCCCAAGGCGCGGCCTAGGGACGCGGCGGCGGCGGGCGGCAGGCGTGACCGAGAAGACGGCAGGCCGGCAGGCGGAGCAGCGGCGGCTGTAGGCCTTTTGGAGTTGTTAGGTCGGGCTGGGCGCGGTGAGCGCGGAGGCGGCGACGGGAGCGGCGGCGGTGGCGGGAGCGTTACCTCCTATTAGAGGGCAGTTTTCTTGCTGGGGGCTGGAAGGCGACGATTTGAGGCCAGAGGCAGACTAGCAGCCATCCTACGCGCTCTCCGTGCTCCGGGCCTCGCGTTGGGGTTGTTGGTGGGCTAGATCGGCGATCGCTGCGACTGCACCAGCCAGAGAAATCTTCGTCCGCGCAGCTCCACCCGCGAACTCGCAATATCTCGAAGTAGACTTTTGCACGGTATCGCAGCCTGGATCTGGCAAGTCGTTGCAAAAGTCCGCGTCCACGTGCACTTACAATTCAAGCTAAAACATGATGGAGAACTCTCGGATGTTTTATCTTGGGATGACACACGAAGTCGTGAACTAAGCGAACAACGCCACAATTCCGGCACCAATCGTCATCATTCAAAGTTATCTCGCCAGGCCAAACATGCGACGACGGTCCTAACTCGTTCTCTTAGCCGCATACACAGCGGAAAGAGGGGTTACACAGCTGCATGTAATGTCTGGAATAAACTATTTAGTAATTTTTTTAAATTAGCAACTAAGCTGTTCCACACCTCGGTGAACTGAATCCAGGTGCCGGAATGATTTTTTATTTTTGAGAACGTCTGCCTCAAAAAGGACGGTCTGATACGGTGGACCTTCAACTATCAAAGTGGTAATATACCATGTTTTTTAACATCGATAGACTGCAGATTGGACAAGGGTATACTCCTTTCAATGATCATCGACAGTCTCGGCTAAATGAAGACGGGGGTGCACTGTTTCATCCAATCGGTGAAATGCTCTTGTGCCGCTGCGGGACTTAAACATTTTGTGCGTTGGAAATTGAATGCTCGTTGAGCGTTTTGGACCGGGAACACAAAACCGGGATTGTGCGACTGCAAATCATTCTTTTCCATGCTCGTTTTAAACTCTGAATGGGACCCCTGCCTATTAATTTCCCTATACCCGGAATAAAGTATTCTCCCTCGTGCGGAGACATTAAATATCAAACCAGGATTAAGAGAGATGACGTTGTCAGGTAACACCGATCATAGTCATGAACATACAATGTGTACTTTCCCTTAGTGAGGACACTGGTTCGGCTCAACTGACTTGTGTATTAACAACTTACATTATCGTTCTCCCTAGGAATGTTGCCAGCATAATATTGATCCTAATAGGTAAGTTTAACTTCTGTGGAAATTATAGTGAATTATTAGACGATGTTCTTTGATGTGGACATTCTTTTCAATGTTGCTGGTGGTCCTTAATTAGCTCTGAATTTCTGATCCTCTCAAATGTGATCATCTCTCCATGGCGACACTTCTCTGTAGTAATAACAAGGCTGAAATTAGCTGATTCTAACAGTCAGGGTGACCTGCAAACTGGGATTATAGTCTGGAATATTTCAGACATAGAAATTCTAGAAATCTAAGGGTGAAGTTCAATTGAATGCCCAACTAGTTGGTGATGGGGAGATTCATTCTTGTTTTCCTAGTAACTTTGTGAATGAATGCTTGAATAAATACCAAATAGGTATCTAGTGAACTACTATGGCCACGTCAACCTTATTAGGGTAAGGGATCGTCATCCCCTGAGGACTCTCAAACTTAATAAACTATTCTTTGCATTTCCCGAGTTTCTCGATATCCCTAAGCCCAGCACCAGCGACTAGAATATTGCAACGAAACGCTTTTATGCCGAAATTACTTTTACGATTGTAGGCAATTAAAGACTTCCTTGAACGATGATGTTAACAAAGGGTCCCGAGGTCAATAGAATCACAAAAAGACCAAAAAACCAACCGCCCCATTCAATTTATCTCCCGAAATCATGACACCAATTCCACAGAAATATACAACAACTAGATATTGAGCTTTTTCGCACAATTACCCTCTTTCCGCTTAATAAACTAGTACCTAATTCTTGATTCTCCTATTAGTGAGAAGAAATTTTGGTCCTGAAATGATCAACGCATTTAGACAGTATAATGACATCTATGATAGTCCGTAACCAACATGTTTTCAACCAAAAATGCCGCTACTCTCCGCAATCCGTCGGTCATAAACTTTCTCTTTTTGACGGATACGACGGTCTTCAAAAAATCAAATCGCAAACTTAAAATGCACCAGCGTAACGGTGAACAGTTCAAATCCATACAGTACAGATCCCCATCGTCATCAATCCAAGCCTCTCTACAAACACACCCATCACATTTTATACACACTACACACACTTTTTTACCTACACACACACACATTTCTATTAGTCACAGCCACACACAATGAGATCCCACAAGAATGTTGATTGGTTATTATCACCATATTAGAAGGGTGCACGTTAAACCCGCACACAAAACATGAGGAAGCGATTGTTCTCGCTCTCGGCGTGGCGCCAACACCCAAATTACCTAAACGCTCTCTGGTTTATTCATCTTCGCGTTTAAGTTCACAACACCTTAAAGAAGCCCTTATTTAGCTTAAAAATGGAGGTCCAGATTAAGCAGACCCATCTGACTCTATTTCCCAGGAACCCCCTGGTGTGCGCTCCTGACGACGCATTTCGGATAAAAGCCTGCCAGTTAGCCCGCGCTAATATCACGGCACTACCAACACGCACTGCTTACCCGCGCGTAACGCGCACACACGCGCACCACACGCACAACAGGACAATAACAACATCTCACACAGCAGCAAACACGAAAGTCAATGGAATGACTGCATCACAGTTTCACCTGTCCTGTCCCGTTTTGGGATGGTGTCCTAACAGAGTTAACATGTGGATGTTGAGAGTTTTGTCTGGATTGCATCAAAGAGGATCTGCCACGTTTTCTACCCTCCCAACGCGGACAAATCTTACTGTCATGATCAGAGAGTGGTGGAGGAGGAGCGAGGGGAAGGGATAACAAAAACCTTACTCAAGTGTTTTGCAATCTTGTGAAGTGCTTCTTTCATAAAGATGTATCATGAACGTTGCCTTGGGACTCATTAATAACAGCGTGCTAATGCTTCTAAAAATGTTTTGTGGCATAAAATAATTGTATGTGATGTTGAATGGTCCACCTGCGATAATATTACCAAAATTTCTAAGAAATAACTGGTTTGATGGACTAGTATATCAATTGTTTACCTCTAAATGATCATGAAAAGATTTACTCTTGAAGTGAGAATAGTATGTTAACGGAATAATAAAATAGGTACTATTTGTAGGAATGTAAGTTAAAAGCAAATTAAGAATATTTAAAAAAAATCAATTTGTAATTTTACAGTTACTGACCAATGATGAACTCATAACAGCGGAAAAATAAAATAATGTTCAAACGTGAATTTCAAGACACCAACCCGGAGATGTCAATTTTAATTATTAGTCTGTAAAACAAATATAAAATTCATTAAAGACAGTTCTGATATTTATTCTAAGAACAGTACTGTCAGTGTAGAACATACCACGTGACGGAAGTAAGGTCAAAGTATCACGAAATCGCACAGACAGAGAATATGTGATGATGCAGCCCGCTTTACAGCAGTGTATTGATTGTGGTAGTCAGCCTTCCATCTGCAGACACCATGTTTGCAGAATGAATGATATGACAGGATTGAGTGAATCCCGTAGGTAACCATCATATTTCAGAAAGAAAATTGAGAACCATTGTGAAAAATATGAATTTCACCGTTCAAAAATAGCAAGCATCTCTAACATATTTAAGTATATCACATCTGTGACTAATGTCTGAAGTACGAAAAACTGCTCCACATAACCTCAATTTTACGGAGCACAGTACCAATACTCCCTTGAGGTAACTGTTCCGTATAATATCTCGATCTTAATAAAGATACTAAACTCATCTGGGACCAGCACATAAATATCGAAGTACAAAGAGCAAAATTTAAAAAAGCACGCTTCATCATCCAAAATCCATCATTATTCGATCTTCTAACTCCCATTCCCAACCATAGCCATCTACAAAACGAACGTTATATCACTCCTCCTTTACTCCTGGTCAGTTTGGAGAATAAACTTTTTGCGCTACAAAAACAAGCATCAACAAGCTTTAAACAGTCCAGAGCCAATTTCTTAAAACAATCAAAAATACTTCTCGGTTTGTCACAAACTTACTACTCCACAAACTACTCCAACTCCATAGAACACCATATCACTTATCTTTCCACCCAGTTCTATTCTTTCCTCCATACATCGAATTTCACATCTAGCCAGCTTCAGACTCCGGAATAATCCCTTTCACAGAACCAGAATTAACAATAGATTTCCATAGCAGGTATTCCTATTCAAATTTTTCGATCTGGATTATTATTAGAGGTGTCTGATGATTTCCTTACCCAAAATAGTTTGTAATTTACCTTGAAGTAATTAGAAAGTGAGCCTTCACTACTTGTATAAAGTATACTATGCACTGACCTATGAATGATTTCACCTTCGAGCGATCGCGCGGGCGGTATAAGGGCCGCCTTTGACAATAAAACAGCGCTGCGCGTGGAAGTTTGAACTCAGCATGGCGTATTGTCTAGTTATCTATTGTGACACGAGATAGCAATAACATCTTCTAGAAGACCGTCTCACATTTTTGCTAAAATAGCGCAAAAGTATCCGATGTCATCAGTCTTCGCTCGGCGCGGCATAAACACCGCCATGCGATCGCGCCTGTGCCATTTCTTTACGAGTGTGATGAATATATAAGAATATTTTTCATATATATATAATGTATTCATAATGTATTTGTAATAAAAGTGTCATAATAATTACCTAATCTTTATAATTCTTTTGTAATTATATGAATTGGTTATTCATTCCGTGTAATTTGTAGGTAATTTCAGTGCATTTTATTTATCTATATTCCTAAAATTTACCACTGTCGTGTTATTACATCATATTTAGTTACCTAAACATCTCTCTCCTCCTCTTTTCCATTTCAATCTTACTAATTGGATTTTTACCTTTCAATTTCATTCGATTTTAATTTTATTTTTATTGCTCTATTGAATGTAATTTTCATATGTGTTTTTTGTAGACAAAATACATTAATAGAAAAAGTACACAAATAAAATTTGAAGAAGCAATGCACACAATAATAAAAATATATAAATAAAACAAATACAAATAAACAAGCACTGAAATAAAATAAAAATACAAATACGCAACTATAAAGAAATAAATAAAATGTGCCCTTCTTTACCTCGTACCCAGCTCTTCTCTTCTCATTACTTCTCTTCATTTCACTACATCTCTCTTCCATGACCAGTAATTTATTCATTAACGGTACATCGCACTTTTCCCGCACATTCATTGGCCTTCACTGCAATTCACTTAACATCAACGTACACTTGCACTCTGAAGAAATCTGTAACGCATACCTCGCGTGCTTCCCGGAAAAATCGCCAGCACCTTCTACATTGTTCCAGTCAACCCTAGTTCTATTCACAAAGCTGATTTTTCCTACACATATTCTTTGTTTTCAGCATTTTATTTTGTGTGAATGGTCGCCTGTACTTAAGTATCATGGCATTTCAAGTATAACACTGATACCTTTCCATGCAGATTATTGTTTACGCCTCCAAAGAGCACATAGTCATGCTGCCTTTCTACACGTAACTAATGATTCCCAATTGATCCTTTCCCCGTTGATTCTATTCGCAAATGTAGCAGCTTTTTTCCGCACTTGGTTTAACGCTTTAATGTGGCGTTCTCTATAAGGATCCCAACAAGACACTTCATACTCCATTAAGAGACGAAGCAAAGATATGTATGCTTGCATTTTCGTTTTACAGTTATCTATTAGTCTTTAGATGCTGTCAACATTAAAGTTATTACAACAGAAGAAAATCATAATTTAACACAAAGAAATGGTACTCAACACAGTTGAATCAATAAAACAACGTCCATAAATGATATAAATTAACTTTAGATGTAGACATCCACATAAGAAGAATAAATCACTTTCACTTGGATGTAGTGGTCATTCCTGCACAAAGTCGAACACGAAGGAAGCTGCTGTCGGGGACGGGGCGTTCTTGAAGGACAGGACAGACTGGGGGCGGCCACTCACGCGGACTGACACTAAGCCTCCGGGAGGGTGGAGGGGCGAGGGCGCGGAGGGCGAAGCCGGAGGGCTGCATCGGGCACGAGGCGCGATGCCCTTTTCAAAATTCACCCATTAGACGCCCTTTTAAAGGGCGCAGTTGGGAGGCGCAAATCCTAAAGAAGCAAACGGTGGATAATGCGCGAGGGACAGCAGACGGCAGGGGCAAGCGGAGAGTGCTCGACTTCGGAATTGACGTCTTAGCAAGGGAAAGAGATGCACTGATTTCCAGGATGTAATCCTTACTCTGGGCATTAGGAAGCGTGCTTGTAACACTTGTCCATCATAGGGAGAGAGAATGATGACTCATTTCCTGAATAAACAGGCGAAAAAAGATTATGTGATTTAGGAGTAGGAAGATTATTTACTATTATTAGAGTTTAAGTTCGCTTTAACTTCTAAGTTCATGGGCGCCCATGTCAATTTATTTTAAGAGTAGAACGCACAGTAACAATGCTGAACTAAAATATTTAAAAGACAAAGTATAATGAATAGGAAGATAAAGTGATGATTTAAAAATAAGTAAATAAAAGTGACGAAGAAGATTACTTACTAATAAATAATAGGAGTAAGTAAACATTACAATGCATTCGAATTCTATTTACTAACATTCTACCAGACTTACAAAAAATCGTGATTTTTTTGAAATAAAAAATCAGATTTTTAAATTAAAAATACCAGATTTATAAATAAAAAGTCAGATTTTTGTGTTTCAATCCGATGGTGCAAGTTGCAAGGGGTGGCAGAGATCTTCCCCCGCTGCAGGGCGAGATCCGCCGCCGACCTGCCATCGGCTAGCTGGGTTTTCCTCAACCAGGTATCTCCCACTAGCGGGGCACTACGCCAGTCGGTACAAGCTCCTCGCTCCAGACCGATCTCACGGTGTGGATGGTAGTGTAGTGCATGTTAGTGTAAGTGTATGTGTGTAAGGGGTGCAGATATGTCAAGGAAGAGGAAGGAAAGATCACGCGCGAGTCGCGGCCCGTTTGTTAGGGTATTGCGCCGGCATTCGCCTGGTGATGATCGGAGAAACCATGGAAAACTACCGATCAGAGCAGCCGGTCTCTAAAATTTTCCTTCAGTCAGCGGCTGAATTAGACCTAGCTGGCAAGCTAGAGTCGCAAATTTTGCCCCTGACTAGAACCTCAAACCTCTTGGTCAGAGACACTGCAGTGATATCAGTAGATGCACTGAGCCACCTCTCCCAGTTAGAATATTTAGATATTTGATAAAAAGGTTCGAAATATTCTCTTGAATACACGTTATTCTTTAAAGGTACAAAAAAAACAAGCATTTAAATATTTAAAATCAATCTACGACAATGGTGTAGAACTCATAACAAAAATTTTGAAGTTGGAATTGAAAACAAATTCTTTTACCGGAACACTTTTAGATCCAACAGTTATGAGCATAGAGTGATGGAAAAAAGTGCCAACCATGAAAAAAGTTTACAGGGAAAGAAACGAACACTGTAAAAGAAAATTTGTTAGCACCGACATCTTTAGCTAGTACGGAACAAATATTTTCAACTTCTGGACTTGTGTAATCCAAAATAAGTAATTGCCTTGGAACAGAGAAAGTAACAAAAATGAATTAAAGAATTAAATAATTCGTTAAAGCTATTATAGTTAATTGTTTATTAATAAATAATTACTTTATATGTTATAATTTGTCATTCTTTCCTTTATCGCCTTAAAATTTTTAATTATTGATTATAAAAGTTACAATAAACTATATATTTTTGAATTTAGATAGACTTTTTTGTTTAAATTATTTGATCTAAATCGTTATTTAAATATATTATATAAATCACTTGATTTAAATCATCAAAACCCTGCATTCCACCATCACTTGTGTGTACAGGTGTGGACATGAGTAGCCTGATAACACCCACAGGACAGATAATACAGACAAACTGTCTGCATTCTGTCAGAACATCAAGGATAATGTACAGATATATGGCATGCCATCTGCCTCAATTGTGTACACTCAACACAATAGCATTTACACACAATTACACGTTGCTATCTTTCTCGTTCATCAATCAATTAGAAGAAAATTCACGTATTGCCACTCCTTCACGCGAAGAAACAATGTATAAAATTCCGTTTCCAGCACCTCGTACGGGGTATTAGCGTGAGCCTGCAGAGGCTGGCGGTTGGTGCTGCGCGGTGCGGCGCCCTTGGCGGCATAATGAAGCGCGAGCGGGGCGCGCGGCGGCATGGCCAGGCGCGTGTCTTATCTCTCTTCGCGGCGCAAACTGCAGCGGCTGCCAGCGCTGCGCTGGAGTGGACTGCCGGGACGAGCGCGGCAGACAGGTGCTCACGAGGAATTTCCGGAGGTAATACCTAGCGGACGTAATAGCCAGCGGACGTAATACCCAGCATGGGCGGGTGAATAGTACGTTGCAAGGATAATGGACAGATGAGTCGCTGCCTCTTATGAGTTAGACGTCTGGGAATTGTAATATGAGAAACTGTTTGACCTCAGCGAACGAAAGAGTACGATCTTTAGATTTAATTCTCACACCTCAACTGTAAATATTGTTTCGAAAATGTAGATGGTGGGTTTTGAGAATTCAACTAAAGTAATATGTAACAAAATATTCTAGCAATACTATTTTCTAGCATTTCTTTTTAAAAACATTTAATATCGTAATGTAAAAATACAACAGTCATAAAAATAAAATTTCAAAATTAGAGGATTGTTTACATTTAGAAAGCAGATTATTGATTCGTATTTACATTAATTCCGAGATAAAATTAGATAATATGAAACCGTATTAACTGAAGAAACAAAGTGCATAATTTCGAAACAAATGTTTATTAGATCGAATTAATAAATCAACTAATAAGACGATGCAGAGTAGGAGAATCTGACAGAGAGAATAACCTTTCTGAATTGTAAACTATACCGTCTATTTAATTCCTTACTCGCGCAGGTTCGCTGAATCATTGAACAAAGGATATTAATCTTCTGAGCTTTAAAACACCGTCAACAAGCACATCCAGTCAGAGGGATAGAAATGCATTCCGGTCGGTCATTGTTCGTCCAAATCCCGTCCGATTAGTCCAAACGCGAATGCACAGAGGGTGTAAAAGAGGGTGTCCTTTCCCAACTCTATCCTCCCGGGATGCAGACACGTTTTAATGAACGGCAACTCGGCATTTGCAATGGAACGAGATGAGTTGCTAAGGCTACAGAATAAAAGTAGGAAACAGCAATTCCGAAAGATAGAGTTGATGGCGATGTTTAGGTCCAAAATGTTTATGGAACGGTGATAGGAATCGATAGTAGCAGCGATCTTCGTAGTATCGCATCGAGAGTAACTGGTGGTTTGTATCCAGCAAACAAAAGAAGTAATGAAGATAGATAAGAAAAAATCATCAATAACTTTTAAGCAGTGAGGCGGAGGCGGCGAGGAGTGACGGAGGAGACCAGGGGATCCAGAGGTGACAATCACTGAAGACGAGGGAAGACGACGAGGGACGAGACGAGACGAGACGAGACGAGGAGGGACGCAGGGGGCGACGAAGAGTATAGAGAGACGAGGGTCGAGGGGGGCGACGAGGAGCATAAAGGACGACTAGGGCAGAGAGGTCGACGAGGGTGAAAGGGCAGTAAGGGGCGACGAGAGCGATGAAAGATGGCGAGGGAAAATGAGAGAGGTGGCGAGCTCACCAATGAGGGCGAGGAGCGTGGGTGGCGAGAGCGGTGAGGATGGCTAAGAATCCAGGGAGGACGGTGAGGGCGGTGCAAGTGGTGAGCGCGAAGAGGCCGGTGTCGGCGGGGAGGTGGGCGAGAGCGAGGAGGGCAGAGAGAGGGGCGGGGCGTGGGCGGAGCGTGGGCGTGGGCGCCGACTGGCGGCGGCGGGCGGGCGTCATATCCGGCCGGGGTAAAGCCGGCGCGCCATCCATCTCAGCCGCAGGTAAGCTCTCCGGACTCGAACCCGCGCCCATGGATCACCCGGCGCCATTGTTCGGCGCGTAATTGTTACTCGCCCTCATAAATATCCCGCAGAGCTCGCTCGACAGCCACCCCGGCCCCACGCGTCCACGCCACTCTCCGCCCACGCCCAGCGCCCGCGCGCAACGCCCGGAAGCCTCTCGCACTTGCGGTGCAAAACCCGTTTCAGGAGCGTTGGCACTATTTGACACCTGAGTGGCCACGCACGTAGGAACCTTTTTCCTCTGCCGAATTTCGCCTGACTGGTAGTCTAAATGAGTAATAAAGACATAGTTTTTATTCGCCACCTGTCAATCGATGCGATTGTGATAGTACATGAAAAGAATTTCTGAGAAGCGAATCAACAAAATGTACTTTAAGGAAAGTGATAGTATTTTACATCTATACTATACTGAAAACTTTTTTTTGTTTTCAGGTGAATTTAGATGTACCTATTTTCTTCTTTGCTAGCGTCTCGTACTTCCTAAGCTAAATATCATACGGTGTTTTTAAACATGTTTTCTTCAACCACATAAGATTTTCTTTTACATTTCAAACTTTCCATTTTTTATTGATACGGTTTTTTAAACGGCAATGTTAAAACTCGTTTCATATTTTACACTTTAAGTGGATAAAAGAGCCTTCGTGGCATATTGTATTATTTAACTCTGTAACAGTACCATCTATTCATATCACCAATATCGCTCAAACCATTGTTTGCAAACTTCAAATTGTATTCTTTTCCATTGTTTTCTTTATATGTTATTGTGTACAGGTCTTATTCAGATAAATTCATTACGAAAATTCCAAAACCAATATGTGTATCTGCTCTCATATTAACACTTGACAACGGAACGTCATTAATCAAGAATAAAATTTGATTCCTTATGAAATTATACAGTATAATACTGATTGTCTCCAATTCCACTATCGCAATCGTTATAGGAATGTACACAATATAGTTTGAATCGATGGATATCATGTTCACGTTATTTTCCGTAAAGTACTTCATGCGAGGGATAAGCTGTAAAGTTTGAAATGTCATTCATAGATAATTTTTGTATTATTCTTCTATTCAAATGTTAATGCAATTCATATGATTAACGAGTTGCACATCATTAAATGAATTACTCTAGTGTATAATGAATTAGCTCTCGATGTTTTTTCTGTAAATTAGGCACTAAATTATTCTGGAGTTCAATAAATTCGATTGTTACTGAATGATCAACCGGCCCATTTTCAACGACTTCACAAAATAATAAACTAATAATGGTATGAAAGTCTTAAGGTTTCCTAAGCTAGTCTTAGGAACGGCTTCAGCAGTCTGGCAATGCGGCGTCAAAGTTCGTAATGCCGACATTTATACCAACTTAACATGGATTTCTTTAAAACATAAACCGGCTTAGGTGGCTCAGCGCATCATTTGATGTCACTGCAGTGCCTCTGACTGGAAAGCTCTAGGGTTAGAGTCACAACGGTGGTACGACTGACTTTCTGGCAACTTAGCTAGGTTCAATCAGCTGCTGTCTGAAGGAAAATAAGAGGCCTATTTGATCGATGGTCTTCCGTGATTTTTCCGTGTTTTGTCCAGGGGAATGGCGGAGTAGTTTCTACCCTAACAAACGGGTCCCGGTCCGCGCGCGATCTTACCCCCCTTTCCTTGTATCCTCATGCACACGACCACACAAATCAGGATTTTAGTCGGGAGCTTAGAGCTTCACCAGGCTGGGCCAGTGCCCACCAGGTGGGAGATACCTGCTTGGGGAAAACCGCGGAAGACGACATGAAGGCCGGTGACGGATCTCACCACCCAGCGAGGGAAATTCACTGCCTCTTCTCGCAATAAAACATGCAACATACTTATGGACTACTTATCTTGCTAGTTGATGCTCCCAGAAACTCTGATCAAACAATCAAAGCAATCCAGGAGTGAAGTATCGGCTGTTCAGCCCTGAGCAACATCTCGACACGATAATCGAAACCTCGGCATCACGGATTTTGACGTCGTCACCAAGACAGTCGAGAGCCTTCAAAGAAATATTATACTAATATTCACTGCACTTTCAAAAGCCATTTGTGACTTCCAGCAGGTCATACCACCGGCATTAAAGACCTCCTAAGGTTTATCATTTACAGAAGAAGAAAAAGCACGTAACAGCTCTCGATCACGAAGACAAAGCGTCCGTCGGAGCGGCGACGAAGGAGATAGCGGCGGCGGAGGCGGAGGCGGGGACGGAGGAGGAGGAGGCGGGGGCGGAGGCGGAGGCGCCCGGAGCGCGGAAGGTGCGTCGCCGCGAGGGTGTCGGCGTCCTCCGCCCCCCGTATTGTGCGCGGCCTGCTCCTGTCGCCGGAGACATTTTTCGCCTCTTCAAGGGCTGACGCGCGCCACAAAGGGCAGCCGAGTGAAGGAAGGCGCGGGCGGGGGAAGGCGGAGCCCCGGCGGATGCGGCCCCGCCCCATGAGGACGGGGCGGGACGGGGCGGGGCGGGAGGCGATCGAGAGCGCGGGCGTGGAAGGAAGCGCTATCGAAAGATGTCTGTGTGGAAGCTTGGATTTTACACTGCACAATGTCCAGATAGAAATTAAATAGTTAATTAGATGGCGGTTTGTAGTGTAACGGTCTAAGCTGCTCACCTTATATTTCTGGGTACCGCAGTTAAAGGTCGATCCTTGTGAAGGTTGTGGAGGACAAAGCGATTTCGGGGCAGGTTTTTTCGGTTTTCTCAGGTTTTTTTTCTCTCTTTTCATCCCAACACTCCTCATTATCATTCTATCAGTACTACCATCATCATTGATAAGACTTATCCACTTCAGATATTACGAAAAGAACTAAGTACTTGGAATCACAATAAATAATTAATAAATAGTTGATTAACCATTTTGGTAACTGGTTTGCAATATTAAGACCCTCCTTTAAATATCACACAATGGATAAGAGCGCTCGAATCCCATTGCAGTTTTGTTTACTTATGCGTAGAGACTTTTAGCGTACACCTAACTTCGAATGGGAAGTAAAGTCTGTTGTCCCAGGTTGAAAATTCAGATGGTAAAATAACTTGTAACTGAAATTATTCCTAGGGGATGAACTCTCACATTTTTCATTGCTTCAATAACAATTCCATTAGCTTTTAAACTAAGAGACCAGAACTACCTATCATGCTGTTAGTTCTGCGAAGCACTGCATTGCGAAGTTCTACATGCTACACTCATGTAGTTCTGCGACAGGAGTGTAGTGCGAGTTGTTGAAATTGAAAACGTTTGATAATGATGATCGACTTAAGTGATAGAACATTGTAAAACAAAATGTATCAAGTAATTCAGTATTTTTTGTTCTCTTCTACTTCTACATTTTTATTGCTGTTATTTAACATTTTTAATGTACTTTCACATGTACTTGAATTCTATTTGCATAAATGTCTACGCAATTCAGCGTTTTAGCGCTATATAAAAATGTAAATGCTTCTAAAGAAATCAATCAAAGCTTTGCTACAACTTAAAATGATGTGCCATTGAGAATAAGGACAAGAATAAGTATATTTCAAGAATAAAATATTGCGAATATTATCATTTGTGTTACAATATCGGTGACATATGTAGTATTTTAAAGCAGTAATCTCCACTGGATTTTTCCGTTTTATGATCATATATTTCCAAAGACGAAACGACATCGGTCCAGGACATCGTTATACAACTCCCTACCACGATATTTTCTAGTCCAAGAACATTACCATTCTCTTGTAAAGTCTGGAAAACTTAAGCATCTTCCTGCAAGAATGTTACATTTCGAGAAGAAAAGAAAAGAAAACATTATTTTCTATACGGTCGCCGTGCACTTTATGGCGGTAAGCGCTTTTTATCGTCTTTATTTTCTCCCCCGCGCAGCAGCCCAAGACGCCGAGCGCAACACGAAAGACGGGCGTCGTGTCGCCCGAGGCGGCGGGGCGGAAGTGACGCGTCGCGGCCCCTCGAACGCAGAGACGCGCGATGGCAGCGCACTCTAGCCGAGAGGGCGGGCGCGACGCGCCGGCGCCCCGGGCAAAAACAGAAACGCCCC